>JBBPBX010000137.1:34154-50703 GCA_038048925.1 Garcialebias charrua | reverse complement strand
ATAAACAAATACGTTGCTTCCCTGCACAAGTTGCAGGCATGCTAATTTATGCAAAAAAATTGTGACATATACAGCAAAATTTACAGTAGATACTTCATTGACTTGGTTGCTTCCTATGGTGAACAACCTGAAAAGCTCTGAGGCCTATTAGTATCTACACAATAATAAGGCCAGTCACGTTTTGTTAAAAGAGGTGGGACACAATTTTCTTCCATCCATCCTTTTTCTTCCGCTTATCTGGGTCGGGTCGCGGGGGCAGCAGCATAAGTAGGGAGGCCCAGACTTCCATCTCCCCAGCCACTTGAGCCAGATCCTTTGGGGGAATCTCAAGGCATTACCAGGCCAGCCAGGAAACCTGTCCCTCTAGCCTATCCTGGGTCTCCTCCAGGTGGGATGTGTCTGGAACACCTCACCAGGTAGGCATCTACCTATCTATCTATGAGGCATTCTAACCAGATGCCCAAACCACCTGTACAGGCTCCTCTCGACGTGTAGAAGCAGCGGCTCTACTCTGAGTCCCTCTCGGTTGACTAAGCTTCTTACCCTATCTCTAAGGGAAAGTCCAGACACCCTGCGGAGAAAACTCATTTCGGCCGCTTGTATCCTTGATCTCATTCTTCTGGTCACAACCCAAAGCTCATGACCATAGATGAGGTTAGGAATGGGGATCATCTCTGAATTTACCAATCGTATTTACCTTAAAGCAGACACAGAGACCAGCCAAAGCCTTAAAGTCCTCCATCACTGAGATTGGGTTAATTGCAGAGAAAATTGTAATACTAAAGGCGAACAAACACTATAATAGTGTGCCCTCCATACACTTGAAATCATACCTGATGTCCTTGTCACGCTGTTTTCAATCCTTCTGAGGATACGGCGTCTCTTCTCCGGTGGTTTATTGTTGTCCAAACACAGAGTAGGATGCAGGTTTTCCTCTGTCGGCTGTTTGTCATTAAAATGAGCACACATACACCATTTTGGGTGGTCTATTCTTCTTAATTCCTCATCTGTTGGCAGGAGATGAAAACTATACCGCTTTTCACAGGAACACTCTTTTTGTTTTGGGTACATGTTCAAAACACTGTTGTTGTAGCCACTGATTTAGTGTGATCTGGTTGTACCTGAAGCTGCAAGCAGCACAGCAGGTCCCTGCACTCCGCAAGGTTTTGTTTTATTTGTTAAACTGAATGCAAATTACTTTCAAATTAAACTGCAGTCCATGCTCTGCTACCATAGTTAACCAATGCTTATTGTTACTTCCAGTGTCTGACAGGAAGTTGTACCCATAATTGTTTGTATAGTAGAGTCCCCAGGAATAAGGTGGTTAAAGGAAATCGTCAAAATACTTTAAGATAAACAGATGCTGCGGTAATGAATCAGCTGTGTGGTCCATTTTTATACTAGAATATTTTTACTATTAGTTTTTGTGACTGTAAATTAATGTCCAAAAAGTGGCAACAACAAAAGAAAAGGGGACTTGGCCAACGTAACTTACACAGGTTACACAGGTTGGTGCATTTTTTTAAGCTAGTATCTCGCAGGGCTTTGACCACTAGAAGCTAGTTTCTGGCTCATGTGACTCACAATTGCAGGGAAATAGGCAGATTTTTGGTTGTCATCTAACAGAGATTTTACCGTTTTTTATCCCAAGTAACAAACAAATCAAATGGCCTTTGTCCTCCTTGATCATGTGAGCAGCTGGTTTTGGCTGTCAGCAGCGAAATGGTTGAGCCACTATGAGAAGGTGCTATTTATAAGACTGAGCTGAATACAGCTCCTCAGACTGAAGAAGTCTTTCAGAGTAAAGACGAAACGTTTCTACAATTACAGGTACCGTAGTCCTCGACTTACGACGGAGATCCGTTCCTGCGCGGCAGCGTAAATCGAATTTCGACAGAAGTTGAAATATACATACATACTGCACCATATACAAGTACAGTACAGTATTACCAAGCACTTAGCCTATCCTAACACAGTACCCTACAAAATTATCAAAAAATACATACATTTGGAGCTAAAATGAAGGGAAAAAAAGAGTTATGGGCTACTTCCTCCGTCCATCGGCCGTATTCTCCATTCGGTTACGACGTAAAAACCGCCGTCCAGCTCGGTCCATCCTCCGTGTTCTGTATTCGTTTACGACGTAAAACCGCGTTCACAGAACAGTTTTGTTTTTTGAATGTCCAGAGGACCAGACTTACCTTTTTTAGAGAGTACAGTACAGCATTCCTCGGCCGCTACGTTTACTACGTAAAACCGGAAACTGCGTAACGCGGCTTTTCAAAATAAATTTTCAATTAAAAAAATAAGAATTAATGGGAGATGCGCCGTAAACACAAAACGTCGTAACTCGAGACTGTCGTAACACGAAGACTACCTGTATTTTTTTTTAAATGTCCAGAGGACCAGAATGAACTATTTTAGGCCATTTTATTTATTAATTTTGTTTTGTTTACCACTGCCATTTTTTATGTGCAGGGATTACAATTTATATTCTAGGTCATGAATGTTTTTTGTTGTCCACATTGGCACACATTGTACCAGTTTTTGCATACTTTGTAGCACTCTTGGCAGCAGTCAACACAGTCATAAGTGAATACACTTGAGTACACTAAAAGGTTTACATAATATTGTTTACATTGGATAAATATTGGATAAATATGTTTTTAGACTTGTAAATGTGGTGTTGTAGCCTCAATTTCTGGAATTTAGCCATGCAGATGTCAAAATCCAGCTCTAGCAAAGGTTTTGCAAGGCTCAAGTTCAAAGGTTTGAGACACCCACTATGACTCTGGCACTATTCAAGAGAACATTTGTAAAACTAAATATTTAAGGGTAAAAATCCAAGCAATATTTTCATTCAGCCACCCACCAAAGTTTTGAGACATTTTAAGAAAACCATTACAAACGCACTTTGAGATTTGTATTAATGAAAAGTGCATTATAAATGGAATTCATTATTATTATTATTATTATTAAACGCACACACCAACCAAAATTATGCATTGATTTATTTACAATGGTTACCAAACCATTGAACTAGCTTATGCACTTTTAAAACCATTTGTAATTTGCACCTACAGTAAATATATATTTATTGCAATAACAGAGGCATCTGTTCCGCACATAACATTGCACAATTTTATTCAATCAGAAGTTTTGGGGGATTAGCAACATTTTTGACATATGATGATGCGGTTTTGTTGCTAACGAATGAAGATTGTTTGTATTGGGAGTGCATTTAAAAAAATATCTATTTCAGGCCAATAGGTTATTTTGCACATAAACATACAGGTACTCCCCGACTTACGAGCATATCGACATACGAGGTTCCGGACTTACGAGTTGACTAACGAACAGTAAAGTTGTACAGAACATACAGAAAATACAGCACTTTGATGTGTTTTTAGCTGAAAGTGTGTTAGCTAACCGTTTGTAAACAAGTTTCTGAGCATGTTTATGAACTAGTATGTACGTTTGTGTTGAAAAACGAGTGTTCGTAGTAGCGCTAGCATAAATTTTCCGACTTACGACTGAAAATCCGGACTTACGAGCGACACGTGTTTCGTGTTCCGACATACGAGATTTTGTGTTACGAGCACCTCGTACGAACGGAACTCGCTCGTAAGTCGGGGATTACCTGTATTTATCTTGAATTCCTTAGTCATTTTAAAAGACAGAGTTTTCAGAAATGAGTTATTCTTCTGGGGTAAATTACAGTCTTGTACGATAGCTAAAGAGTTAAACAAGGAACCGGTTGAGTCAGAGGGGAATGGATGGAGGAAGATGGCACAGGGGAAGCTGTGTGGGCAATACACGTGCTTTACTGAGTGTGTGCGTTCCTCTGGCAACGGTACTTGTCTCTGCAGAAAGTGTTTACTTTAATTGTGAAAGTAACACCAGTGATAAAAATGACAACAACAAAAAAAGTCCCTTGAGCTAACATAGCATTTAATATAATAAAATCAAATCATGGTGAGGTAACCAACTAAACAGCCTGGATGGCTCGTGCTATTTTTAGCTACACTTGCCACTGACATATTTAAATGCCACAGTTGTACACACGTGTAAACTCTTCCAGCGGGACCAGATAGATGTGTTTAAATGATATACTGTACGTGACATTTCCCCAAGGAGCCTGCTCTTAAAAGAGCAATCCATTTTTTGTGTGTGTGTCACAAACCACTGAGACCAAACACAATGAAAAGCACTCACTCATTGTCTTTCACCTTAATTAAGCCATCCATCACCGGCTGACTGATGTGAGGGAAAGTCCAGGGCAAAGGCATGAGAAGGCAGCGGGATTAAACTCTCACCATGAATTCCAATATGGGCACCATTAAAAAAAAAACAGTAATGTTCTATTTCTATGTTTCTTGGGAGTATTTGTTGACGATAAACTGAAAAGGAAGGAGAGAAATTAAGCAGGATATGATTGCCCCGGTACATGATTGTGGCATGCCTTGTTTGCAGCACCCTCTCTATTTCCCCCGTCAATCATCTGCTTTAGACGCTGTTTATTTGTATGCATTTGGCCTCCCGTCATAAATAAACACTTGGATATATTTAGTTGAATACATTGCAACACTGTCAAAAAACACATATACAAAGATATAAAGCCTACACGCACAGACGTGGAAAAAACATGGTTATATTTATCCTGTCAAGGTTGAAACATGGTGTCCACTAACATGTCACCTGTCACTCATGGCTCAATCATTGCTTCATTGATGTGGTGACAAGATGCATCAAGTTTATTGAAAATGTGCTATGTATTTGGTTCACCCACAATGTGGACGGTGGTCCATTATGTCAGATGATCCAAAATCTCCGAAGTTAAACATATCTGGAATAAATTCAAAATGTGCCTTATAATTAGTAACAAGAATATAAGAATAAATGGTTTTCACCACTCATTGTTGTGCAAACAGACTACCTTAATTCCCAGAGTATTTAGCGCACCTAAATATAAGCCACACCCATTACATTTATAAAGAAAAAATAAGTGTATATACAGGTAGTCCTTGACTTACGGATGAGTTCCGTTCCTACGGCCGTTCGCATGTCGAAAATTGCCGTAAGTCGGAAAACACAGGAGCCGCCACTTATGGTGTAGTGGCAGGGCTTCCGACTTGGAACCCGAAGGACGCGGGTTCGCGCCCCGGCCACTACACACCTTGGGGTGTCTATGAGTGCACACCTAATTCTCCAGCTCCCCGGGCGCTTTCTATGGCTGCTCACTGCCCCACCTTGTGGTGGTTGGGTTAAATGCAGAGATGAATTTCGTCTGTGTATGGGAAACATACACAGATGACAAAAAAGGACATTATTATTATTATTATTATACACGTACATGTACGGTACTGTACAGTTACCAAGTTACCAAGCACTTTGCCTATCCTAACGCAGTACCCTACATAATTATCAAAAAGCACATACAGTACATTTGGAGCCATAATGAAGGAAAAAAAACAGTTAGCATGTCTGTTAGCATGTTAGCTCATTGCACGTCCGAGCTCTGCAGCTTCCAGCTGCTTCACGCGGTCCAAACTGTTTGTAACTGCATGTTAGCTCCATACATTTGGAGCCATAATGAAGGTAAAAAGAGTTACTGGGAGCTGGTGAAGCTGTTTCTCCGCCTGTTAGCATGTTAGCTCTGGGTCCGACCAACATCTGAGGCTGCCAGGCGGGGCATCATGGCGAGCTCCCGGCAACAGCAGTCCTCTCCACCGCCCGTCGGTTCTATGTCCCCGGAGGGGCTGGCGTTAGCATGTTAGCTCCGGGTGCCACCAACATCCAGGCCGCCAAGCTGTTTGTCCGCCTGAGACGTCCACAGAGTTCACCGACCGTTTCCAGCTCATTTATCCGAGCGAAGCAATCTCTGATCGGACAGACGGTCTGGCCAAAGCTGGCTCTCGAAGCTTGAGGTAACCGAAGCTAAACGACAACTGCCGAACACTGCCGAAAACTGCCGAACACTGCCGAAAACTGCGTAATCGGCTTCAAAATAATAATACAGTAATAATAATAATAATAATTTATTTGTAAAGCCATTCAAAACAACCACAACTGCAACAAAGTGCTGTACACATGGAATAAAGAACATTTAAACACATGAAATAAGAATTTTCAATTTTTCATTTTTTATTTTATTTTATTTTTATATTAATAAGATGCGTTCGTAACACCGAATTGCCATACGTCAAGACCGCCGTAAGTCGAGGACTACCTGTATAGGCTACACTTGTCTATAAGCCACAGCTGTCCAGGTTGTAACATGCAACCAAGTTTCATTGGTCCACTGTGACCTGTTCGGTAATTTCATTGGTCAGAATTTTTGAAACCTTTTTTATACAGGTAGTCTCATTGAGTCACGAGGACCCACCCCCTGTGTGTGAAAAAAAGTAGCAGCTTATAGTCCGGAGATTACGACCCTTGTTGAGAAATGCATTTTATTTATTTGTTGTATCGCTCTCTGCAATACAGGTAGCCCTCGAGTTACGTTAGGGATAGGGACCTACGTGTGTGACTTAGGTCGATGTTGTCGTACCTCGCGGACCAAAAACACCTGCCTGTCGTAGGTCCGCGTTTCTGACATAGGTCGCGGCTATACCGCTAACGGAGCGCCGCACACATATTTAATGGCATGACAATGAACAAGCGGACATCCTGTGCCATAAACATGCACAGAACTGTACAGTAAATGAATACAGTACTGTACAATAAATAAAAAATATAATGTCTTACTTTGAGCTGGTCAAAGCCTGCCTTGGTCTTTTAGCATCAGCTCGGGTGAGAGCTCCCCCAGCTTCCTTACGCTCCACACGCACACACGTGGTCAAAACTGTTTAAAAGAATGACTGTTAGCTTCTTAACTTCATACATTTGGAGCCAGAAAAAAAAAAAACTTACTGAAAGCCGTTTCTCCGCTCCTCCATCCATCCAAAACAACTGCTCGGCGTTAGCTACGGTTAGGCCCCGCCATTAGTAGCACTGGTTAGCATGTCAGTTCATTCAAAAAGGCTGTCGGCTTTGTATCTCCGCGTTAGCTCGGTGTCCCCCGACTGCCAGGCGGACATTTGCGGCGAGCTCGCGGCCGCAGATGGCTCCTCCGCGGCATGTCGGCTCGGTGTCTTCGCCTGTGTTAGCTGCTCTGTTAGCTGCTGTCGTTAGCATGTCGGGCGGCGTTGTGGCCGCCGATCGCGGGGCGATCCGCGGCTGCTCCTCCGGGCCTGAGACGTCCACAGAGTTGGCCGAGTGTTTCCAGCAAATTTATCCGTATGAGGCAACCCTGAACGGACACACGGTCCTCAGTAGCTTCTGGAGCTCCTCCATTGACCGCACCGGTTGTAACATGGCGACCGGAAACGACCGGAAACGACCGGAAGTTGCGTAAATACGATCAAATTGTAATTAAAAACGAAATATTAATAATTATACTTTATTTATAAAGCCATTTAAAACAACCACAGCTGCAACAAAGTGCTATACACATGAAATTAATAACATTTAAACACAAAAAAAAAATAATAATAATTTTTTTTTTTTTTTTTTAATCATATTTTTATTAAATATGATAAAATCGTAAGTCTGAGTTGCCGTAGGTCGCAGGTGACGTAGGTCGAGGGTTTGCTGTAAAAGGAGGACAATCACATAATTGTGTTTGCCAATTCATTGCCAAAGAAGCTAATATATATATATCTTTTTTCATTTTATTGAAATTCTCAGAAAACCACCATTGGATAAACATCTATATAACTGTTTATGCTTGAAGTCAACAAGAAACAAGATGTCCACCACAGCTAACTAGCTTTAGCAAACAAAATATTGTCTATAACTCAGTCACTGTTACATATATTAGTCTAAAACTGATTTGTAGGAGTTAAGATGTTGGTTTGAAATGTTGGCAATAACTTTTGGAGTCAGCTTTGTCTAGTTTAAACCATTACCGTCCAACCCTTTCTCAGACATTAATTATCAGATGTATATCAGTAAGTGATTCACTTTTGGAGTCATCTTGAATTAAGAAGTCTGCTAAAACTAAACCACCATTATAAAATACAAAAAAAAAAAAAAAATGCTTTAACTCTTCCAGTTTGACATATAATTATCTAAACCTATCCATAAAACCTAAAATTGAGGCGTCGATTGTCTTGGCGGATATCATAAATAACATAAATGCTGCTGAAATGTGGTTTCTGAGAAGGATTCTAGGTACTTTAAATTTGGATCACATCACAAACACCGATGTTCTTAGAAGAGCCCATGTAAAATGGAAGCTTGTGTTAGTGATCACAAAAGGGCAATTTTGTGATCACATAGTTTGAAAGAGGTCAATGGATTGTCTGGCTTTACAAGGAAAATTTGAGGGAAGACAACTAGCAAAAAAATTAAACAGAAGGAGAATAATGAGCAATGCAAACCCCAACAGGGGTATTTTAAAATGGACGAAAGATCATTGTCATTGGTGGCTCATTATGACCACCAAGCATGTAGACACACTCATGGTACCTCATTCAACCTTTATTTTTACAGGCTAGTCTCATTGAGCCACAATGACTCATTTACAAGAGGGACCTAGCAAGCAAGCTAAGGCTGGGTGTGGTAGTGGCTGAGTCATCCTCAACACATAATCCAAGCATTGACTGCACAAGATCTTGGCTTAAAAGTTAGTTGTTTAAGGCTACATTACAATACAAGCCCAATAAGTGTTTCAAGTCAAATAAAATGCTAGTGTTTATCAGATCTAAATGAATGATCTAGGAAAATAAATTGTAAGGTTGTGACATGTCTTTTCTTTGAGAATGCATTTGTCTTTTCCAGGAAACCATTAATAAAGCATCTTCCTGTATTAACGGGTACCATCAATGCTGCCCTTACAAATGATAAATATTCTTCATATTATGTTGATAAAAGGTAATTCAAATGGGTGAGCATGAAATTTAGAGACAGTTGTGACTAAAGAAAGATCTAGGTGAAAGGATAACAATTAAAGGAGAAATGAAAAGTGTTTTCAAGCTAATAGTAGTCTAATGAAAAGCATAACATAAGCTTGTTGAGACATTTTTACAAGTCAAAAATTTCATCCTAACTCATATTTAGTTTTTTATATTACAGAAGAGAGTTATTAGAATTATCATCAGAAAGAATTTCCATCATCCATCAAGCATTTTGTTTTATCAAATGAAGCTGCTGAAGTTTTATGATTTAGTTGATTATAATATTTTGTTAGTTTTGTACAAAGCACAAAATATTGCACTTCTTTCAAATATTCAAAAATATTTTGTTAGAAGAACGAGTAGTTATAATCTTAAGGGGATGAATATTTTTGTTAAGCCATATTTTAGGATATAGTTCATGGGGAAGGTCTACCTTAATTCGAGGAATAGGGTTATGGAATGAATTGGAATCAGACATTAAAGTGACTGATTCAATTGCTGCTTTCAAAAGACTGATTAAGCTTAATTGGTTAAAATTATTCATTTAAATACGTTGGAATTTAAATGTTGTTTGTGATGCAGTAGGTATAAAATATATAAAATATATAATATAAAATTAAAAATTATAAATTTAGTTGTTCTTTTCTTGGAAATCATGTGAGTTGGTTGTATGAAGGGTTTATTGATGGTTGAAACTAAGTTATGGAAATCAAATGAGTTGGTTATATGAATTGTTTATTGGAGTTTAAGGGGTAGAAAAAAATAATATTTTTTTCTTCTTCTGTCGCCTTTCATTTTATATGTCTGTTGTTTTATTTTCTTCTACTGTATGTATTATTGTTGTGTTTTTATAAAATGAATAAATAAATAAATCAAATCAAATTTAGCATTTGCAAAGTGAAAAAAAATCTCATCCGGTGTTTTTAATAATAATAATAATAATAATAATAATAATAATAATAATAATAATAATAATAATAATGAATTCAATTTATACTGCACTTTTCATTAATAAAAATCTCAAAGTGCTACCCCTCCCCCCGCCTGCTCTCGCTCCCAGGTATGACGTGCCACGGTTGTCCCTCATACAGTATTGTGTAGCTTCATTTACAGTATATTGTAAACAAAAAACATTTCATCATAATTACCTCAACAACTTTTTTACATTGCTGATTTGCTGACAATTTTTTTTAGGCGTTTCTGTAGTTAAATTTTAATGAAAGTCAGCTCGCGATGAAAAGCAGGAAATGATGTTTACAGGTGCGCGCTCGGTGTTATATACATTCTAAAATAAGCTGCTTTGTAATCATTTATTAACAAAAATTAAACTGAGACACACTCTTAAAAAAAGTCAGCTAACAAATATATATTTTTTAGGTGTTTATCCTGCTCAAATTAAAATACCGGTACATGCAGGTCTGTTCACTGCTACTGCATGTCTGGTGCTGCATGTGCACGTTTTGAATTGCATGCATAATCAGACGTAGCTAGCGAAACAAATTTTTAAATCCAGCTCATTTCTCAATTACGTTCATTTATTAAGGAAAAGTTCAGCTCAGACACATATTTGCTACAATTTTTATTCTTACCATTCAACGTTGCCAACTCTGTCATTGGGCTCGTCAGAATTCAGAGATCCAGTTGTCGGTTCAGGTTCAAACTGATATGGTTGTAAATCCATTACCCCCACTAGGTGTTCCAGCATTTCTTCAAATTCAAAAAAAAAGCCTTCTACTTCCATTTTAAATGACACACAGAAGGACAGTAATGATGGGTTTGTAGCTTCAGTGTTATTTAGAACGTAGCGCGGAGGACAGATATCATTTCCCTCAAATATGCGTCATTTCCTTCCTGACCTCCAGACTTCGGAATTTAGCAGGAAAAACGTAAAAAAAAACTATTTCTTTAAGCTACTGAATTGAAAAAAAGCATACAAAGTATGTTTATGTGTGTTGTTTACTAAATGAAAATTTTGTTATATCGATTTTTTGAGATTTGATTTGATTTCTCCTTTAAGCTCTTAGTTGTAAATGAGAATAAAGTCTTAGTATTACCAGAATAAAGTCGTAGCATTACCAGAATAAAGTCGTAGCATTACCAGAATAAAGTCGTAGTATTACCAGAATAAAGTCGTAGCATTACCAGAATACCAGAATAAAGTCAAAACAATACGAGAATAAAGCTATAGTATTGCGAGAATAACGTTGTAGTATTACGAGAATAAAGTCGTAGTATTACCAGAATAAAGTCAAAATATTAAGAGTTAACAGCCATGTAGAAAATCCCTTTATGAACAAATTATATGCCAATACCCCCTGTCGCTCAGGGATTTGAATGGTGTAAATTTGAAGTTTTTGAGCAGATTGTTATTCTGTACTGGAATTAAACAGTGAATACAAATAAACCTAAATGCTTGGGTGGGAGTTGCACTGTGCACAAGAGCAGAGATATATATATATATATTTTGTTTGTTGCTTTTCCAGGCAGTGCAGAGCGATGTATCCTAGTGAGTGAGTGGAGAGAGCAGGCTAATCCAATAAGAGGTGTAATGACAAAGCCAGGGGTGGCCAATGGAGGATGGATCGATTTCAGCCACCCCAGGCATTTGTGGAAAATATACTCCTAAACAATTTACCATAAGAACTAGAAAGCATAGTTTCCTTAAATTATCAGGGTGGTTGGTGGCTCAATGTAAATATGTGTATATACTGTATACCACACATACCCCATGTATGTGTGCATGTATGCTTGATGGCCATCTTGGCTTTTGAAGTGACATTGTACATTTTTGATAGAGACTTTTTCTTACAACTAGATGCAGATACACACTAAAATGAAGTTGGCACATTGTGGTTTTTTTTCTAAGTTTTCACATTCACAAGATGCACATGCATATACTTTGTACAGTAAGTCCACAAATTGTGGACTTTGACCTGGTATCGGTTTGGTGTGTAGCCACACATCAAAATGGAAATCAGTAATTTACATTTTTATAGTTATGCTTCCCATGGGCTCACCACCTGTGGGAGGGGCCAAAGGGGTCGGGTGCAATGTGAGATGGGTGGTGGCCGAGGGCGGGGACCCTGGCGGTCTGATCCTCGGCTACAGAAGCTGGCCATTGGGACATGGAATGTCACCTCTCTGGTGGGGAAGGAGCCTGAGCTAGTGTGTGAGGTTGAGAGTTTCCGACTAGAAATAGTCGGACTCACCTCAACGCATGGCTCTGGCTCTGGAACCAGTTTCCTTGAGAGGGGTTGGACACTCTTCCACTCTGGAGTTGCCCCTGGTGAGAGGCGCCGAGCAGGAGTGGGCATACTGGTTGCCCCCCATCTTGGTGCCTGTACGTTGGGGTTCACCCCGGTGAACGAGAGGGTAGCCTCCCTTCGCCTACGTGTGGGGGGACGGGCTCTGACTGTTGTTTGTGCCTATGCACCAAACGGCAGCTCAGACTACCCACCCTTTTTGGAGTCCTTGGAGGGGGTATTGGAGAGTGCGCCTCCTGGGGACTCCCTTGTTCTACTGGGGGACTTCAACGCTCACGTGGGCAATGACAGTGAGACCTGGAGGGGTGTGGTTGGGAGGAACGGCCCCCCTGATCTGAACCAGAGTGGTGTTCTGTTATTGGACTTCTGTGCTCGTCATGGATTGTCCATAACGAACACCATGTTTAAGCATAAGGGTGTCCATATGTGCTCTTGGCACCAGGACACCCTAGGTCGAGAGGAGCCAGTTGAGGTGGCTCGGGCATCTGGTTAGGATGCCTCCTGGACGCCTCCCTGGTGAGGTGTTCCGGGCATGTCCCACCGGGAGGAGACCCAGAGGAAGACCCAGGACGCGCTGGAGGGACTATGTTTCTCGGCTGGCCTGGGAACGCCTTGGGATTCCCCCGGAGGAGCTGCTCCAAGTGGCTGGGGAGAGGGAAGTCTGGGCCTCCCTACTTAGGCTGCTACCCCCGCGACCCGACCCCGGATAAGCGGAAGAAGATGGATGGATGGATGGATAGTTATGCTCAAAACATGGACAGACATTTATAGCGGTAGCCATCTTTGATTTTGACAAGGCAACCCTATTTTCCATATACAACTTTCTTAAGGCCCAGGTAGAGCTCTGCGTACGGCCTGTACGCCGCTCTACGCGTGTGTTCTGTGCGCGCGCGTTCACCAGCACAGCTCTGCATTCGTTCTCGCGTTAAATGCTCGCGTTCTTGCTCCAAATTCTTGTCGTAATTTGAGCAGCTGCGCGCAAAGCGTTTACCTACGGGACAAACTGAGGTCGCTGATTGGTCATTTGCTGACACGCCTACTCAATTGATTGACAGGTCGGGTGGGGAAAATTAAAAAAAAGGCACGAGCTGTCATGCTGCAGCCGCTGCGGTGTTCTAAACTTTATATGTTAATAAAAAGTTCTAAAAAATAAACACAGGGAGCGGTGGTCCTGCAACCCACCAGGAAATCCACAGCTCGCGCAGCCAGTAGAACCCGAGTTTAATTTGCTCGTGACAAATTCATTCATTTCTCATCATTTCAGTCTTGGAGTCGGAGGAAAAAGCGATCACTTGACTTTTGGCAAAAAAACAAACAAAAGAAAAGTCCAGATCAGGGATGAAGAAGGGGAATTTAATACATTTGTGTCTCATACAAAACAGTCCGGCGCCAGGCAGTTTATTGTGAGACAACGTACGTACGGCGTACAGCGGCTTACTGCCTTACGCAGAGCTCTGCCGGGGCCTTCACCCCTAGATGTAGCCACACATGAAAATAGAAGTCAGCACCATTCTTATTTTTTCCCCAGGTTATCTTGCTTACAAAATGCACAGAACGATGGCCAGATGGTACTTCCAATTCCCCATCATCATTCGGCAAATGGGGAAACAAAAGGACCATGGTAACAATTTGTTCTTTCTTCTTATCATCTTAAAGACCGTGTAAAGTGAAATTAGATTTGTGTTTTTAGTTTATCACATGGCATAAATATGTGTTATTAATCACCCATATAAATCTGACTGATTAAAAACATTGTTTTCCTTATAAAATTAAGTGTCAAAAATCATGAAAATACATTATTTTCTCTTAGTCTGGAACTGTGGGGGCGTGTCAGCAGTGGGCGTGGTTTCAGCGCAGTTCTGCAGCTCAGAGAGCAAGTAGGAGGACTCTCTCGCTCAGAGCTGAACTGTGTGGAGGAGGAAGACAGGTTCATCAGTAAACCTGCTCTGTTTGCTCCTTTTTCCAAGAGTTACGCTGTTTTTAGTGCACAAACAACTCTGGTTTTATTTTTAAAGTTGAGGACGCAACTATAATTCATAACTCCGCTGTTATGTGTTTAGAAGATGAGCGGACTCGCGCGGCTGCACCGGTCCGACCCGACACATCGCATGCGGGGGCTGTGTTGGTGATTAAGATAAAGAGTAATCACGTTGATAACTAAGTATGCAATGGACCTGTCGCATTTTCTTAGCAAAAAAGGAGCTTGTGAACTTGTAGGGCACAGGCTTAGCAATAAAAAAAAGAAAGAAAGAAAAGAAACAGGAAAGGCGGCGGCGGTGTCCGGAGGCTGAGGAGGGAGACGGTCAGTAGCAGGTGCCCTGACCATTAAAACATCCTGGGAAGATGCAGGAACGAGGCATAATTGATTAGCTAGCTAACAATGAACAAAATATCTATGCTATTGCTATCTGATGCTATCTGCGAGTCGCGAGTGAACGGCTCCACCCATGCGAAGAACAATTTATATGACTGGAGCAGCAGGGGGTGGGGGCTATACTAATGAGGACCGCGTGACGAAACGCGGTCCCGTTTAAAACACGCCTAAAAAATCCTGAAACACACATGTCTTTATACACAGTTTCATGTATAACTTCAAAATGAATTGAGCTACAATTTTGAGACTTTTTACTCATTTACAACATTACAATTATCACATTTATAATGTTTATTTAAGAAAATGTTGAAATTCACTTTACACTGTCTTTAAATCCTCTTTTCACCCATTATCTTTCACCCACTTCTTACTTTTTTAGGTTGTGCAGGTCACTGGCGCCCATATCCAGCTTTCACTGAGCGAAAGATGGGGTACAACCTGGACATATCACAAGTCTATCTTAGGGACACAGAGATAAACATATATTCACTGTCTCACTCTCACCTAGAGACAATTTAGAGTTACCAATCAGTCTAACATGCATGTTTTTTGTCTGCGGGAGGAATTTCGAGTACCCCGGAGAAAACCCACGCATGCACGGAGGACATGAAAACTTCACCCAGAAATTCCCTGGCCGGGATTTGATCCGGTGACCTTCTGGCTGAGAGGCAGCAGCTCTACCAACTGCTCCACCGTGCTGCCCTCATCTTCAACCATCCTAACATAAACCAACTCATTTTTGCAGCGATGTTGAAACTTCTACTATACATTGGATCCTTGATTTCCCTTTAGAGTTGTTCTTTATTGGAGTGCAGCGCCAAACAGCCATCAAGCAATATGCACACCTTTGAATGCATTAACCTGAGCGAACGTTCACTGGCCACCAGAGTGAGATTATGTCACCCGACCCTTTTTCTTTTCCAGCTCAGCACTTATGAAATGATGTGGAACTACAAACCCATCTACGCACTGATCCGCAGACAATATGTGAGGGAGGGAGTATTGGCAGGGGGAGGGTAGGAGAAGTCGTAGCAGGTAGATGTAAAGGGTAAAGGTCACTTGTTCATCAATTTGTTATCCTGTAAGTAACATCACTGGAGGGTGGTGATGCACATACTCTGGCATTAGGTATTCCCTCCGTCAAGTGAATTAAGTCAACTAGGAGGTACCTGCCTTTATAAAAACTATTTTTAACTTCAATGTTTCGTTGTATATGCCATGAATAAGGCCAATTCTGTTTTTATGTTTCTTACAATACAGTACAACACAAAATAGTCAAATTAAGAGATTTTAGAGTGCATTTAATTTTAGTTTGTATGGCTGTATAGAGGGAAGCACGTTAGTTCAGTAGCTAGAGCTACCGCCTCTCAGCAAGAAAGTTGCTGGATCGATTCCTGGCCGGGGGGTCAGTGCACATCTCGTGGTGTCTCTAAGCAGTAGAACCTATCCCCAAATGCTCCCCGGGCGCTTTCAATAGCAGCCCACTGCAACACCTGCTGGTGGATGGGTTAAATGCAGAGACCCAATTTCGCCATTGTATGGGAACATACAATGATGACAAGACATTGCACATTATTATTATTATTGTTATTATTATTGGTAGAGTTTGAATGTTCTCTCAGTGCACGTGTGGATTTTCTCAGAGTATTCCAGTTTCCTCCTACAGAGCAAAAACACACGTTAAACTGATTGGTAACTCTAAATTGTCATTAGGTGTGAGTGAGAGAGTGAATGGTTGTATCATTTGTCTCTATGTGTCCCTGTGATGGACTTGCGACCTGTCCAGGGTGTACCCCACCTCTCACACAATTTTCTGCTAGACATGGGCACCACTGACCCCCGTGACCTGAAATGGAAGATGTAGTTAAAGATAATATATGGATGGTTGTACAGAAGTAAAAAATTATTGTAACATTTGAGGGTCATTTAAATCAGTGTTTTTCAAAGTGAGGGCCGTGGCCCCCTGGGGGGAC
>JBBPBX010000137.1:15060-34107 GCA_038048925.1 Garcialebias charrua | reverse complement strand
CTCAGAAAGCTGGAGAAAAGAAGATAAAAAAGCAAAAATAAAAATAGTAATAATATTAATAATAATAATAACTGCTCACTAGGGCAATCCGAATCTGTCATTTCCAGATAAAAACACTTGAGAGATAGGTTAGATTTCTTTAGTTTTGTTCTTCTGGACAATAGTTTGTTGAAACGTTGTTGTTTTTTTCAGTGGGAATATGATACAGTGTTTAAAACATGTTAGTTAATAACATTTTATGCTCAGCAGCTGTAATAATTAATAGAATATAGTGAATAAAAGTTAGTACATTTCAAAAAGTTTAAGTTTCTTATTATGTATCATTGTTTATGGGTTTGCAAGGGGGACCTCGGACAGAAGCTAATGCTGTTTGGGGGGCCATGGCATGAAAAAGTTTTGAAACCCCTGAAAATCAAAGGGGTTACTCAACTCATTTGCATGTAGATTTTTTTATGGTCAGACATCTAATTTTAAAAGCAATTACCAAATGACAGCACTAGACTTTCTGTACACACACTTTTCCTAAATCTAATTCTTGACATCCAGTTGAATAATTCAATTTGTATGTATTAATATTACCCTGGACAGTATATTCCAAATGACTTTGAAGAAGAACATCTTTAAAACACAAGAACTGTCACAAAATTTACCCTCTAGTTATACTTAATGTTAGATGCACTCAAAAGTTCAAAGTGCTTGGTAATTGCAACTGAAATTTCACACTGTGTTAAACAAAAGGTAAATCTCAAACATGGGATATAAGGAGATTATCATGTTTCTAGTGTTTTACCGGAAGCCTTCATCAAGTGTATTTATCATTTAGTAGAAACACTCAAATCAGCTTAATGGTGTTCTTAAGACATCTTTCTTTTCAGACTTTTTACCATTTCCAGTGTTGGGCTCTCTTGAACTACCTCTTGTTTTTATCACTATTCACCTTGCTTTTAAGTATGTCTGAATATCCTACCAGTATAAAGTGCTACACCCAAGAGTACCTCCTGAACACAAATGTATCAATCTCCTGAAGGATTTGCATGCTATTACAAAGTCAGTTGTTACAGGATTGCCTTTGACAATGGAGGTCATTAGACCAGTGTAACTGGGAAGGTATTCAATAATCTGGCAACCGTTATCTCATCTGAATACATAATCAAAGGAGTGAATGAGTGAACCGGTTCATTCTCTTCAACAAATCTGGGGTCAAGGCTTCATGAGAAGCTATTTTTTGAAATTGTGTAGGGCTAATGGGGAAGGTTATTGTTCCACAATGTGTCAAAGGATCATACAACAGAGCAAGTACATTAAGGTAAGCAAAACCAAGATGATCATTGGCAATCGAGGGGAAAAACGTCACAGTGGCATAGCTTTGACTATTCCTTGCTCCTAAAAATTAAAACTAAATATCAGTACTCACAAGTCCCGCACTTGTGCTAGTGCATTTTCCCTGGCATGGCTGTGTTTGTAAAGCAACATTTTCAGGTGAGTTCCCATGCCATTTTTATGATCATGCTTCACTTGGCTTGGGTGTAGAAATGAAGTTTGAATCGTCTGTGTTTCGCCTGTAGCAAGTTGCCTCAACATGCTTTTAGAGTGAAATTGCGCATTAAAAAAAGAGGTGAAATGCAATCCCCAGACATATTCTCAGAGGTAACATTGCCTGGAGAAAGAGGGGTCGCTGTATCGAGTCCTTTGACATTGCTGTCACATTGAATGAGAATCTCAGTTAAATGACTTGAATTCTGTGATTCTAGCTGTGTAGTCTGGTGATATCCAGGTGTTGTAGGCAATGAGCACTGAGCTGAGTGATGGCCAGCATGATTAAATGTGACTCAGTCATATCTGCATTGTTAATGGAAAGATAAAAAAATACTACATTCTTGCAAACATTACGTTGCGGTGTCCTTATTTGACAAAAAAGACACAACATCTATGGTATCCCTGGAAACCATTTCCTTTACAATTGCAAATCCATTCAGAGCCCTTCCCTTTTAATATATTTTTAATTATAGCTGATTCATGGAACATAATTGCATCACGATATGGCAGTGAATGCAACATACATACAAATAACTGGACACGGTAAACAAATTAAGCTTGAACTTGACTGATGTCGTTTTGCGCAAGAAGTTTGAAGATCTTGGGAAGTTCTATTGCTACATAAATAAGGTTTACAAACTTTTTTTATTTTTTGTTTCAGCTGAATGTCACTTGAAGACTACCAGTTTTAAAATAACATTAAGGAGAAGGGAATGGGGCCAAAAAGAGTCAAGATTTGCCAAGTGGTTCAACAGTTTCTTGTTGCTGTTTGAAGCTACTAGTCTGATGGTACATCAGCCGACTGTTTTGCAGCACCAAAAGTCCTTGATTGGACTGAAGACAGTACATTGGTAAGCCTGTCACAATACCAAATTTTGCTGGGCAATTAATTGTCTGAAATTATTGGGATAAACGATAATATTGTTTGAAATTTGACAATAATTAGTAATTATTGTCAAATTTAAGAAGAAATGTTGGTTAATTTTGTGTGTAGTACTTTTTTGACCAATGGATTGCAGTATAAGACTGGTTGAACAGAAGGATGGATAGTGAGGTAACGAGCAGCGTGTCTCTTGAAGAAAAATGGGAGAGAGGCCCCTTGACGTGACATGGGCTACTCTTTCCCTTTACTGTTCTCAAAATGGCGGGTGCTCAGTATGGTTTGAGCTCTTCAGCATAGCATTTTTCACACCAAAGCTTTTAATTTAAAAAAGCTCAAGTTCTCAGCTTCTTTAAACAGAGAAAAACAACTTTTTAGACGAAGGCACGGGTTTCATATGTGAATTTTTGAGCTTCGACAAGACCAAGGTTTTTTTTCCCTGAGGTCGCCCTGTTAGCTTAGCTTGTTGCTGAGTTTCTCAGCTTAACTGCTTTTAACGATCCAAAAACGCGATTTTGGATGGTTAAAACCGATTTTAAAGAGAAAAGAGAAAGGGTCAGTGAAAAGCACCAGAGCCTTTTGTCATCCAGTGTCTTTAGTAGAAAGAGACACAAATGAGCGATGAAGCTGATAAATGAAAATGAAGTTGACAATTTTCATTTATCATGTGATTAATTGATTCATTGTTTATTGCGACAGGCCTATCAAGTGGCATTGTAGGTTAGGCAGATGTCATTGACAAAAAAATATGCATTATATAGTAAGGTATGGTTGGTTTATGTGAAATTATTTGACAGCTTTGGAAACTGGCAAGTTGTCTATCCATTTACCGTACTTTTTGGCATATAAGTCGCTGGTTTTGGAAACTGGCAAGTTGTCTATCCATTTACCGTACTTTTCGGCATATAAGTCGCTGGGTTTTTTAACTAATTTGCATGTCCTGCGACTTATACGGCGAAGCGGCGTATTTATGGATTTTTTCCCATATTTTTAGACCAATTTTTGACTCAGATATGACCGTTTTTCATTTTGGCAAAAAAATGGTGCAGTACCACTTTTGTCCACTAGGGGACACTTCCAGAGAGTACACCGACCGTTTCTAGCTCATGTGTCTGAAAAAAGCCTCCTCTGCTCGGACTGACTCTGTCGCTGCTCGGACTGACTCTGTCGCTGCATGGCCTCCTGCTCTGGCGGTAACTACTATTAGCTGTGTTGTTAGCTGCGTTTTTTAGCAAGTTAACTCATAAATCACACCGCGGATTTTCTTGAAACTTACAGAGCGTAATTATTTGGAGGTCATTTACAAACTGTTAGTTGCAGAAGATGTTTAGAGCTTAAATTGTTTTTTGCTCTTTTAGCATGTTGTTAGCAGTAGCTACCTAAACGGATACTATTTGCTTAATAATTCATAAACCACACTGCAGATTTTCTTGAAACTTACAGAACATAATCACTTGGTGGTCATTTACAAACTGTTAGCTGCAGAAGATGTTTAGAGCTAAAAAAATCGCTCTTTTAGCTTTGTTGTTAGCGGTTAGCTACCGTAAACAGATACCTACTGTTTAGATAAATAGCTCTTAAGCCACTCAACAGATATTTTTTTAGGCTTACAGTGTGTAATTATATGGGTTTAATTTACAAACTGTTGCCTTGTATAAGACATTTGAGATAAAATTCTTTTTTTTAGAGACGCCTTCGTGTCGAGTTAGCTTCAATTTATTTCCAAGCATATCATAATTAATAGCTCTTAAACCACTCTGCGGATATTATTTAGGCTTACAGGGTGTAATTATACTGTATAGGTTTAATTTACAAACTGTTGCCTTGTATAAGACATTTGAGATAAAATTAGATATATTTATAATTTATTTTCGTAGCGCACACGACCGTTTGGTAGACGTCAAACCGAAACAGTTTAAATCCAGCAGATTTGACCATTTTGTGAATTGATTAAAATGGTTCGTTCAATATTTATGTGAATTTCATTGTAAATATATCAATATTTTACCAACAGGGATTTAATTTTTTATGTTGTGTTTTGCTCCAATGTGATCATGCATTTTGTCAAAATGAAACAAAGACTGCAAAATCATGAAGATGAGGTTGTCCTGAAAACAACAATACCAAACAATAATAATACTAATAATAATGTATTTTCCTGTCAAGGCCAGATAAATAGTTTTTATGATGGAAATATAAAGGTAAATTCAAATTTATACCAAAACGGACATTTAGACCTCAGACCCGAGAGGGTTAAGGAACGGTTAAGCTCAGGAACCCTTGTGCTATAATGTCAGCTAAGAAATATATTTTTTCTCAGCAAACCAATAAGTGTTTTTACCGTGTTAATCTTGTAAAGTCCTTCCGTGCTCGCTTCTGTGGCCGCCATTTTCAGCAGGGCAAATGAGGCGCTGACGCGTCGCGTAGCGGTGACACATAATAGATGCGACTTGTAGGGCGAAGCGACGTATTTATGGATTTTTTCAAATTATTGCCAATAATTGGACAAAGCGACTTATACACAGAAGCGACTTGTACGCCAAAAAGCAGGGTATGTGCTACAGGTATGTATCACAATTTGGTGGCGGATTGGAATCGAACCCAGAGCGCAGACAAAAGCGAAGAACTTGAAGGTAAAAATTATGAAAACAATTTGTTAAATAAAAACTAAAGGATGACGTGGCAGCAAAACTTACAGGGAAGAAACAGGAGCAGGATGACACATGGGAACTCAGGCTTGGGTTAACAGTCCATTGACAACCAGAAAACACAAAGGCACTTTATGGAGACACTAAAGAACAGATAATGACCAACACCTGGGGAAAAGACAATTATAAACAAGTTGGAGTGGCAGGCGCTGGAGCAAGCCACAAGGGGGAAAGACACTAGGGAGCACAAATCCTCTCAATACGTTGCCCATTTCCAGTTGTCAGTGAGGGCGGGGTATACCTTGGGTAGGTCACCAATTCATCACAGTTGTTGAGGAGTGTTGATCTAAAGAAATATGGATAGACACTAAAATTACCATGTGAGAGTGTGAAAAAAATGTTTTTAAAGACTGTTTTGTAACATCAGTATAGAGTTGGTGATAATAAGAACCAACACTGACTGTTCATTAGCCATTTTGAAAAAAGACGCCAACACCTTCTCTCTGCATTGATTTTTGAAACAAACAGGTCAATTCAGTTTATGTCGTCAACTCACAGAGAGAGCAAATAATTCCAAATCTGATGCAGTTGCATACAGTTCAGCTCTACTGATCACAGTCCATTGATGTCAGTCCAGTCATATTCTGATTCATATCCAGTTTCATGCTTCGTTTACAAAACTGTTGTAAATGATGCCACTGAAGTGAAACTGTACTAAGAAATGTTGATTTATATTTAGAGCTTTAGAAAGGACTTCCTCATAGGAGGAAAAAAACTTGAGTTATTTTTGGTGACATTGTTAAATTAGGTTCTAGATGACATTTATGATATTCTGTAGTGTTGTTTCCAAGACTGTAAGAGGCATCACTGCACTTATTATAAAACACTTTTTAAAAGGAAATACTGACAGGCAGTTCACCAGTTATAAACTTAATCTAAGTGGATGATTTGTTAAATAATCATTGGTTACTTCAAGGGATTGTTAAGATCTTTTGAAATAGGGTTTTGTGGAAAACATTTAGATAAATAGTCTAGACTAGTACAGTATATTACTCTTTGGTCAATCTCAGTTTGAAGGAAAAGAGTTCAATACAGACTGTGTTTATTCTGCAGAAGCATTATCTATCCATCCAGTACCTTTAACCTACATCGTCCTTTCTGGGTAGCGAGGGTCACTGGTGCTCATGTCTGGCAATCACTGTAGCCGTTTTCGCATTGGCCAGCCCTCCCCGGCTCTCCCCGGCTCCACCCTGCTTCTAACCCGGGTTCGGCGTGTTCGCATTTTCCTTTTCCGCCCGGGATCCGCCCTTGTTTTGGAACCATCTCCACCGTGGTTCTTATCTTTTTTTTATTATTATTATTATTATTTTTTTTTTTTATTTATAGAAAAAACAAGTACAAAAAAAACTTACAATGTCAAACATGGCTCGAGACTTAAGGCATGCATAGCACAAAAGAGAATAAAGGCACATAAACAAAAACAAAAATGTGTCTTGGGCAGCTTACAACAGAAATTCGTTACAGATTGTTTTAGTTTTTAAAGCTTTGGCATTAGTACAGTACTTTAAAGTAGCTAAGTAAGAGGAAATATAATTAGAAAACACTATAAATCTAGGTTTTAGCAAGGAGAATTTACAACTGTGGATGTAAAATTTGGCTAAGAGTAGTATTAAATTCACAACAAAAACTTTCTCACTTGAAATATTTGGACAAAAGAAACCAAACAGTATAGTTTTAGCGTCAAATGGTAGGTCAATTTCTAACTTTCTATTTACATACATGAAAATGTCTTTCCAGAACAGCTGAGTACTGTGGTTCTTATCGGCCCAGCCCCACGGACCCAGTTTGATGTCATGTACTGCTCACATTTGATTTGTTGTTTGCAGCAGGGGCGGGACTCATTCAAACAACCTCAGCGCGAGGGCTGAATTTCATTAATATTTAACTACAGAAACCCCTAAAATAATTGTTAGCTGAATTAGTGTTTCTGAGTTAAATTTTTGTTAATGACTGATTACAATTCAGCTTATGTTAGGACGTAAATAACACGAAGCGCGCACCCATTTCCGCCTTTCCGCGTGACCTGAAAGTCATTAAAATATAACTAATATTGTCTAACTCTTGCGCGCAGCCAGGGTTTTAAAATATAACTAATAATCTCTAACTTCTACGTGCAGCTAGAATGTTAAGAGGATTGAATCGTATATAGCTAAAGTGGACATCTAAAAATCCAGTCTGCTGCTGTAGCTTAGAGTGTTCGCCAACTGCTATTAAGCGTTTTTATCTTGACCGAGAGAAGCGGGTTCGCTTCCCACCTGGTACGAAGTAATTTTACTTTTTTTTTTTTATTGGAGTAAATAAAAAGGAGTTGTGTTAACCAAACAACCTCCTTTTTATTTAATCCAATAAAAAAAAAGGTAAAATTACTTCGTACCAGGTGGGAAGCGAACCCGCTTCACCCGGTCAAGATAAAAAAGCTTAATAGCAGTTGGCGAACGCTCTGAGCTACAGCGGCGGACTGGATTTTTAGGTGTCCACTTTACCTATATACCATTCAATCCTCTTAACATTCTAGCTGCACGTAGAAGTTAGAGATTATTAGTTATATTTTAAAACCCTGGCTGCGCGCAAGAGTTAGACAATATTAGTTATATTTTAATGACATTCAGGTCACGAGGAAAGGCGGAAATGGGTGCGCGCTTCGTGCTATTTACGTTCTAACATAAGCTGATACATAAGCTGATTTGTAATCAGTTATTAACAAAAATTAAACTCAGAAACACTAATATATATATATTCAGCTAACAAATATTTTTTAGGGGTGTCCTCTCTTAAAACACTGTAAGCGCGCACACAAGAACACTCCACCCACGTCAGGTGAACACCACACCCACTTCAAGGCTTGCTCTCCACATAATGCGTAATGAACGCGGGCGGGCCAGTTCGGGCTCTGGGCAAACCAGGTGCGGCCCGGGCCATTGAGGGCTGGCCAATGCGAAAACGGCTTGTGAGAGAGGTGGGGGACATCCTGGACCGGTCTCCAGTCCATCACAGGGACACATAAGAGACAAATTAGACAACCATTAACTCTCTCATTCTCACCTCGAGACAATTTAGAGTTACCAATCAGCCTAACATGCATGTTTTTTGGTCTGTGGGAGGAAACCAGAGTACCCAGAAAAAATGTGCACATGTATGGAGATAAACAAACTCCACACAGAAACAGCCGCTTCTGCTTTGACCATTTCCACTTTGGCTTAATTTAATAACTTTATTTTATTTTTTTCAAATGTTGTTCATTACATCTCATGGCCACCATAGTCAACTACTGAAATCAGTTTTTTTGGGAATTGGAGTTGCTTTAAGAAACCAGCTATCTACATTGGTTTTGGCTTAACCATGCAACCTAGTTGTTGGTTTGTAAATCCTTACAGAAATAAACTATTTTCAAAACTGGGGTTATTTAAACAATGTCTAAAAGAGGTAAGATATTAATTGTCAATAATATTTCCCCAAAACTCCATTTTAAAATATATAATTTAGTTAAAAATATGTTATTGTTTGTTTAGTAATAATGAGCAGTCAATTGGACTTTATATTGTTTTGTAGATACAGCAATTATGTTAAAAGCTGCTCATAATAAATTAGCAAAACATTATTTTAGCTTCTCAGAGGAGTTGACAAGTGAGAGGGAAAAAGTACAGGTGGTCCCCGACTTACGACAGCCTCGACTTACGACGTTCCGGACTTACGAACGCGCTTACGAACAGTACTGTTGTACATTAAATACAGCACTGGTATGTGTTTTTAGATGAAAGTGTGTTAGCTAACCGTTTGTAAATAAAGTTCTGTGCATGTTTATGAACCAGTATGTACGCCTGTTCAGTCTCATGTTGATAAATGGTTGTGCGGCGCAGCGTTAGCATACATTTTCCGACTTACGACCAAAAATCCGGACTTACGAACGCCACGTGTAACGCGTTCCGACTTACGAATTTTCGGGTTACGAACGGTGCGTAGGAACGGAAGTCGTTCGTAAGTCGGGGACCACCTGTATATGATTTCAATAATTGTGTTCCGATTCACAAAGTTAGTATAAATATAACGCCACTCACCTCTAATTTTTCCTCAAGCCATGTAAACATTGTCGTTTTCTTATAGAATTTCAGTGTACATGTTGGAATCACTGTATTAAGAAAGAAAACCCTTGAGTGAAAAAGTAACAGCAATCCACCAAAGAAAAGGGTCTATGTATTCATTAAAACCAACATCTCTCCTACATAAACTGCCTCAATAATTCAGGAAGTTCCACATAAAGAGGATGTAGTGTATTTGATTTGGATCTTGCACAACATGCTCTTAGGATGTGGCGGCAGCTGTCTTAATGAGTTTGTGGCTTATCATTGCTCACAAGAGAAAGCAAATCAATCACTACTCGTGCATAGTGATGGGGATGTGGGAGGAGGCAAAGAGTGGGGAGACAGAGAGAAGTAGAGATGTGAAACGGGAGAAAGCTTGTCAGTCCTCGGGTGTTGTTTACCATTACAGCCCTCTGCCAAGGATTTTCCTAAGGGACACTTGTTTTAATAAAACTGGGCCCATATTAAATTCTAATCCATTAGTGTGGCTGGCGAGCTCTGACAATGCTTTATCAAACCCCTGGAATAAATGAATACTTCTTCATTATCACGGCTGGGCTGTTTCAGTGATTGTAGTCCGGTACTTCCTCATGCCAGGGTTATGTTCAAAATTACAATAAGCCTTTTTCTGTTAAGGTTTTTCTTTTTTTTTCATGTATCTATGTAGCTGCCTTCTTTATCTCATTTTTTTTTTTAAATATATTGTATGTACAATATACAGATGTACACATCTTCTGAAATGACAACTAATGTTTTGGAACTGACCAACTGGACGTTCAACGCAAATTACAAAATGTTTTCAACAAAGTGACATGGTCCTGGAGAACCCTTGTCTGCTCAGACGATACACATGCAGCTGGATATATCTCTGGGGGTGATGTGTCTACCTCTGCTATCGAACAAAGACGTCAGAATTGCATATAACTGGATATATGATAGCAGGTTTCCTGTTTGGAATAGTCTGGATCCTGGTTTATCAACATACAAAGAAGACGGCAGGAGCTAATTTGGACCTCGTCAGGCTGCTGCCTGTGTTTGGGTTTGGGCTGGGAGGACTCAAAATCAGCTGATGTGCAAGCAAAACTGTAAGTTGGAAGTGATTTAAATCACAGGCCACCTGCAGCTTTGGGACTGGTCTGCATGGAAATGACCTTGAAGAGGCTCGTAAGCACGGACCAGTAGATTGCACCCTAATCTGGCCATTTCTAACCTTGGAAGTCAGTACAGACTGACGGGCTGATAAGAAAAAAAAGTCTGCCTGACTAAATCAACAATTGTGGTTGTCTTAATCTGACTCCCCGGTTGGCCTCGAAACAGGCTGACTTACCAATTTATCCTGGGAAATGTGTAAACTAAGGAAAAGCTTAGTCAGAACTGTGTCAGCTAACCATCATCTTATCAGGATAATGGACTATCTGTTAGTGTTTCATGGACTTCCTCGTTGTCAAATGCATATGTAACGCATTCATTAATGTGCTTGTTGGCAGAGTTTTATGATGTCTGAAATCATGTCCTGTTAGGACAAGGTGTGAAGAGCTCTTTTTTTTGTAATGCCACTATCCTATCCTAATGGTTTTCTCCCTTTTTCTATCTAAAAAAATGTATTCTGAAAATGATAAGAAGGCCGCGCTTATAGCAGCAGCTTTGTGCACTCCGCCCATCTTTAGAATGACTGTACATATATATTCTCGTATATTGGTGCAATGATATTAAAGCTTATTCTGATTTGGATTCTCAACGAGAAGGTTGCCGGTTCAAATCCTGTCCCGAGCCTTTCTGGGTGGAGTTTGCATGTCCTCTCTGTTCATTTATGGGTTTTCTCAGGGTACTCCGGTTTCCTCTCACAGACCAAAAACATGCATGTTAGTCTGATCGGTAACTCTTCAATTGTCCCTAGGTGTGAGTGACTGAGTTTGTCTCGTTTGTCTCTATGTGTCCCTGTGATGGACTTGTGACCTGTCCAGGCTAGTCCTCCGATTCTTACACAGTGATGACTGGACATGGACACCAGTGACCTCCCTGACCTGAAAAGGAAGAAGCAGGTAAATATAATGTATGTATGGATGGATTGATGCTATTTTATGGGCTACACTCACCGGACTGCCCATCCCTCCTAAAGCTCTAGGTGGCATTACCATAAAAAATAAATATCACAATGTAGGAATAACAAAAATTGTTCTAAGCAAAACTACGTATAACTATTTATTGTGACTAGCGTGGAAGCTATGTTTGAAGATAGAAAACCCTTTTTAGATAAATGAATGTAACATTTCTTGAAGGAATGAATCAGCTGTCATGCTACATGCCACAGTTTAAAGAAAAATCTCACTATTATAGCTCGGAATATGTGATGGATATGACACTCAGCTATTAGCTCAAAACTTGCCAAACTGACAGACGTGTGGTCATATTTTGTGTTTGATCAGGTTAATTACCTGTGGCAGCCATCTTGAATTGGGTTGACACCAAAACTACATGTTGTGAATCTACATCCTGGTACGTACATCCATCAAGTCTTAATTATTTTGCCTGGTACATTATACAGGTAGTCCTTGGGTTACGACGGTCTCGAGTTACAACGTTTCCCGGTTACGAGCACCCTTCCATTGAAAAGCATTGTTTGAGTTACGCGGTTTTTGCGCCTTTACACCAGAAAATACAGTACTGAAATGAAACTTACAGGAGGGAGGGAGGGAGGGGAGCTTGACGCGCTGGAAACTTACAGGAGACCTCAGGCAGAGGTCAGGAGGAGCTAATATGCTAACTCTGGACCGCTGGACCGTGCATGGAAATACAGGAGACCTTATTTTTTGGAGCGGAGGTTTACGAGGCAGAGAGGCTACAGCTGTACAATGAGCTAACATGCTAACAGACATTACTGTAAATGCTGTGGACCGCGTGAAGCTGCAGGAGCTTAGAGGTGCACGAGCTAACATGCTAACAGACAATACTGTAAATGATGTGGATCGCGTGAAGCTGCAGGAGCTCGGAGGTGCACGAGCTAACATGCTAACAGACGTTACTGTAAATTCTGTGGACCACGTGAAGCTGCAGGAGCTTGGAGGTGCACGAGCTAACATGCTAACAGACTGAGGAAGAATTGACCAGCTCCCAGTAAGAAATTAAATATTTTTTTCCTTTATTATGTCCACAATGATCCAAATGCACCGTATGTGATTTTTGATAATTATGTAGGGTACTGTGTTAGGACAGGTGAAGTGCTTGGTAACTGTACGGTACCGTGCATGTACGTGTATATGGGGCGGCCAGTGTGTATGTGTTTTTCAACTTACGACGAAGTCCGTGTTACGAACGGGCGTAGGAACGGAACTCCATTGTAAGTTGGGGACCACCTGTACATTTTTCTAACAGATAGACTACCACACAAGAAGTTTCAATAAAAGCTAGAAGCAGACTATCAATGGAACATGAGGTTCCAAAGCTCTGTCTCTTTTAGAAAATAAGAACCAGAAGTGTTGTAAAGTGAAAAAGAAAATACTAACTGCTATGAATAGTACAGGTAATACAGAATCAAATCCATTCATTATTGTCCACTTATTCCAAAGTTGGGTCGCTGAGGCAGTAGCTTGAGCAGGGAGGTCCAGACTTCTCTCTCCACAGCCACCTCTTCTAACTCTTCAGGGAGGACTCCAAGGCATTATCAGGCACTGCACTAAAACCATAGATATACGGTAGGATCTGTGTTCGGATATTCCCGTAAATGGACCGCAATGATCCTTAAAAAATCCCAAAATCCGGATACTTATCTTCGGCAGATCCAAAAAAAATGTGGCTGTTATTCGTCAAGGGCCTGCCAAAGATAAGTATCCGGATTTTGGGATTTTGGGATTTTTTAAGGATCATTGCGGTCCATTTACGGGAATATCCGAAAATATAAGTATAGGCCAACCAATAGACATGGTCTCTCCAGCATATCTTGGGTCTTCCCAGTGTCTCCTCCCAGTCGGACATGTCCAAAGCACCTCCCTAGGGAGGCGCCCAGGGAGCATCCTTACCAGATGCCCGAACCACCTCAACTGGTTCCTCTTGATGTGGAGGAGTAGCGGCTCTACTCCGAGTCTCTTCTGGATAACTGAACATCTTACCCTATCTCTAAGGGAGAGTCCAGCTACCCTGCAGAGGACACATTTCAACTGCCTGAATCTGGGATCTTGTTCTTTTTGTCACTACCCAGAGTTCCTGACCATAGGTGAGGGTAGAAACATAGACCGGTAAACAGAGATCTTTGCCTTACAGATCAGCTCCCTGTTCACCACAACGGACCGGCACAGAGTCTGCAATAATGCAGACACTGCACCAATCCGTCTGTCGATGTCACGCTCCATCCTTCCCTCATCCGTGAACAAAACACCGAGATACTTGAACTCCTCCACTTGAAAAAGAACCTCACCCTCGATCAGAGGTAAGCAATCCACCCTCATCCGACTGAGGATCATAGCCTCAGATTTGGAGGTGAAGATTCTCATCCCAGCCACTCCACACTCAGCTTTGAATCAAAGCCAATTGAACAAAATAAAAATAAAGCCAAAACAACCACATCATTACTTTACATCAGTCACTAAACAGTCTTTGTGAAGTAACTCAATTCTGTTGATTCTTGTGCCAATTCCTACATTGAGCATGGCATAAAAGTATTTAAGAGCTATCAGAAAGAACCTGCCACGATGAATGTGGGCGCCTCAGGCTCTGGTTTCATTAACTCAGGGTCAGAACATTCATTTTGAAGCAGACTGGATAATGGCATAAACTTTGTACAGTATATTTGTTGTGATTTCTGAACATATCTTTTAACCCCCATTTTGAAATCATTACCTGGACTGCTGGATGAAGTGATGAAAAAAAAAAGTAGTCTTTATTACTTCTAGGTTGGACTATTATAATACTTTATCACCAGAATGTCTAAAAATATTCCTAAAAAGGTTTCATTTAATCCAAATTGCTTCTATCGTACTTCTAATGAGAGTTAGGAGAGATCATATTTCTCCAGTTTATTTTTTCTTATCATCTCCCTGTCAAATTTATTCAACCTTTACTTATACAGGTTAATCCCATTAAGTCTTGGGGACTCATTTACGAGAGAGACCTGTTGTTATCAAAGAGTGATGACAACGGTAGACAACAAAGACAACAATAGACGATCACTAAAAAAAAAACATACGAATTGAGAAGAACAAATAAAGAAAATGGTATAAAAAATGAAACAAAAACGGCTACATTATAAAGCGGTGTAGAAAACTTAAAACAAGAACATAACTCTGTTGGTTTTTGCCATGAACTTAGCAGATGTTTGAAGCCACTTAGAGAAGTCAAGGTCAAGAGCTTCTGATCTTTTTGCAAGATATTCCAGGAAACAGGAGTGGAGTAGGAGAAGGCCCTTTTGCCTAGTTCAGTCCTCAATGAGGGAACACTGCAAATATTAATGTAATGAGAGTGCACACTGTAGGTGCACTCATGCAGAGACATGTAGGAGGAGATGTATGAAGGCAAAAGCCCAAGAAGTGATTTAAAGATGAAAATGTACCAGTGAGGGAGTCTACGTGATATTAACGATGACCAGTAAACCAGTGAATACAGGGTGCAATGGTGGGTACGGTAGTTACAGATTTCCAAATTTAGCAAAATGCTAATCCGCTAAACGAGAAATTAGTTCCACACCACTATTGCCTAGAGATACAAATCTAAAAGAATCAGATTGGATCACTGTATTTTCATGAAATAGAATGTACAAATCTTATTTCTAACATACAAAGCTCTTAAGAAGTTCTATATTATATACAATTAATTTTGTTCCAATATAATAATTTGCTACCAGCAGGGCTTAATTTGCAATTCGATCAATGCCGGAATGCAAATAGTGAGTGGGCTTGTGGGGGTGGAATTTGGGGGCAAGGATCTAGTCAAGGCATTTCCAGGCCAACTGAGAGACGATAGTCTATCTGGCATGTCCTGGGTCTTCTCCGGGATCTCCTCTCAGTCGGACATACAGGAAGCACCTTCCTAGGGAGGTGCCCAGGAAGCGTCCTTACCAGATGCCCGAACCACATTGTCTCTTCTGGATGTGGAGGAGCAGCGGTTCTACTCCGAGTCTCTCCCGGATAACTGAACTTCTTACCTTATCTCTAAGGGAGAGTCCAGCTACCCTGCGGAGGAAATCCATAATCTCATTCTTTTGATCACTACCCACTAGATTATGACCATAGGCAAGGGTAGGAACATAGACTGACTGGTAAACAGCCTTACAGCTCAGCTCTTTCTTCACCAGAACAGACCAGCAAAGAGCCCACAATACTCCAGATGCCTCACTCGTGAACAAATCCCAGAGATACTTGAACATGTCCATTTGAGGCGGAACCTCCCCCTTGACCTGAAGAGAGCGATCCACCCTTTTCTGACTGTGTACCACAGCCTAAGATTTGGAGGTGCTGATCCTCATCCCAGCCACTATGTATAACATTTATGTGAAAATGATGTGTTGTAACTGGATTAAATTGATTGTAACTGCATTTTAATTTTACCTGAGTGGACTTATTTTGTTGTATACAGTAATACCTGAAATACATTTTGTTGTGAATTTACTATATACCATCAATCCATCATCTTTTACCCGCTTCTTACATTTTGGGTCACGGGGGTCACTGGTGCTCATGTCCAGCCATCACTTTGTGAGAGGTGGGGTATACCCTAGACAGGTTGCAAGTCCATCACAGGGCAAATTGACTACAGGTTGTCCCCGATTTACGAGCAAGTTCCGTTCCTACGAATCGCTCGTAAGATGAAAATTCGTATGTCGGAACCCGAAACACGTGTTGCTCGTAAGTCCAGATTTTGGGTCGTAAGTCGGAAAATGTATGCTAGCGCTGCGCCGAACACCCGTTTTTCAACACAAACGTACATACTGGTTCATAAACATGCACATAACTTTGTTTACAAACGGTTAGCTAACACACTTTTATCTAAAAACGCATACCAGTGCTGTATTTTCTGTACAACTTTACTGTTCGTTTGTCCGCTCGTAAGTCCGAAACCTCGTATGTCGATGACGTCTTTAGTGGGGGACAACCTGTATATTAATGCTCTTAATTAATTTTAGTGTTATTTGAGTAGTTGTAAACATCCAAAAAGCCTCCTTTTTTTTCTATAACCATGAAAGGTGCTTTTTCAAGATGTATCCCTTACTGTGATGATTAGAGATGAAGAGCAGGACATCGATAACAGGAACTGGCTGTGGAGTGGATAATTAGTCTTAAAAAGGAACAAAGGATCAATACCACTACCTTTGCCAAGAGTTTGCTCATGGGGAAAATAGGTTGGGGCATTCAGGGCAGAGGCATCAGCTTAAACAAGTAATGTGCATATTTTATGAATAAAAGCTTATCTATTTGTCAGGACACCAACTAGAAAGGATAGTCTAACAAATATTCTAATAATATTATTTTATTTTCATTTTAAGGCTGCTTACACTACTATTATTGTAGTAAAGCTACTTGTGAGAGAGTCAAGCTGCAAGTATTTTTTTTCCTATTTTTTGCTCTTATGGTCAAATCCTACAGCATGCATGTATGATTAAATAGTAAGAAGCATCATAAGGTATGCAAAAATTACTATTTCACAAATTTAGTGCTGCCGATTAATAGGAAAACACGCAATACATGATCATACAAACATTCACCAATGAAGCCTGCTCTTCGTGAATCGGAGGTCCAAGTCCCGCTTCACTACTAATGTCAATAGTGGAAAAACTATAATTATTCGAGCTAATTTATTTTTAAGGTACAGGCACATTTTTTATTACGTGGTACAAAAAATGGACGGCACAGTGGCACCGTTGGTAGAGTCGTTGGTCCTATGTGGTAGCAAGTACAATTCCGAAAAATAGATGAGCAATGTTAAAATCCCCAATGCTGATGGCTTGAAATGGTCTTTAGTTTCTGTGTTTTTTCTTATCACCTATCGTTGCCTGGTTTGGGGTGTGGGGTCACTTTTTCACCCAAAAGGGCCACAAACAGAACTGGGAGTGTTGTGGAGGCCCAGATGAGCTATTCATCCATATATTATCTTTACCCAATTCTTTATTTTGTGGTTGTAGGGGTCACTGATGTTCATGTCCAGCTGTCACTATGCAAGAAGCAAGGTACATTGTGGACAGGTCCCCAGTCCATCACAGGGACACATAGAGACAAACGAGACAAACAACCATTCAGTATCTCACTCACGTCTAGGGACCATTTAGTCTAACTCTAACATGCATGTTTTTTGTTCTAGAACATACAAATTCCAACAAGAATGGCGCCCCGGTGAGAGGATCTGTGTGTGTGTTTTGCGATCCTTGTGTCATCTGTCCTGCCCTAATCAGTGTTTCTCTCTCATGTTATCAACTCCTGCTTCCGCCACCTGTTGTCCTTCCCCAGGTGTTTGTGTTTATCCCCTCGTTAGTGTGTGTATATTTTGCCTTTCTTTATTGTTCCCCTGTATATGGATTGTCCTGTAAGGCATTGTGTTCTATGCTCCCTCTGTGTTTCATAAGAAATGTAAATATTGCTGCCGCATCAGCTTAGTTTTTGTTATTTATATATGTACAGTATTTAAATTATATATATATATATCAGAGAGAGTCAGAGTCAGAGAGTCTTTATTGTCATTTGCACCGCATGTGGTACATGAGATGAAAACGAGATTATGTACACGAGGTCCCAGTTACATCCAACAACAAATGAAAGAGAAAAACAGTAATAACATCGAGAACTAACTAAGAAAAACATCAACTAGTAATACACTAAGCCTAATATAGTGGGAATAAACAGCAGCACGAACATGAGTTTGTATGAGCAGATGGTCACAGATGGTCACAGATGAACACAGCAACAAGAAAACATATCAGCATCACCATGATGTGATATTTTGCAGTGTTTATTTTAATTTTATTTTTATTTATTCATGAGTCTAACAGCCTCAGGGTAGAAGCTGTTCCTCAGTCTAGTGGTTCTACACTTGATGCTCCTCAACCTCCGTCCTGAGGGGAGTGGGGCAAAGAGTGAGTGTGCTGGATGAGTGAGGTCTTTCATGATACAGGTGGCTCTTTTCCTGCATCTAGAGGTGTAAATGTCTGTGATGGTGGGGAGACTGACTCCAACAGACTTCTGTGCAGCCTTCACCACTCTCTGCAGAGCTTTTCTTTCTTCAACTGTGCAGCCTCCATGCCACACGTTGATGCTGGAGCACAGGATGCTCTCCACTGCACACCTGTAGAACGAGGTGAGAACTGGGCTGCTCAGGCCGGCTCGTCTCAGCCGTCTGAGGAAGTAGAGTCTCTGATGACCTTTCTTGATCAGGCTGGTGGTGTTGTTGCTCCAGCTGAGGTTATCATTCAAGTGTACACCCAAGTATTTGTAGCTGGAGACCACTTCCACTGCAGACCCACCTATTATCAGTGGGGCATGGGTGTGTTTGTTCCTTCTGAAGTCCACAATCATCTCCTTTGTCTTCTTCACATTCATGTGAAGATTATTCTCTTTGCACCAGCTCTCCAGGTGTTCCACCTCCTGTCTGTAGCTGGACTCATCATTGTTTGTGATGCATCCCACCACCGCTGTATCATCTGCAAACTTAACAATATGACAGCCTGGAAGTGTGGCTGTACAATCATATGTGAGCAGAGTGAACAGAAGGGGGCTCAGCACACATCCCTGAGGAGAGCCAGTGCTGAGGGTTATGGTGGAGGAGGAGAAGTTGTGGATCTTCACGGACTGTGGTCTGTCTGTTAAGAAGTCTAGTACCCAGTTACAAATAGAGGGGCTTAGTCCAAGTGTAGATAGTTTGTCTATCA
>JBBPBX010000136.1:143965-157730 GCA_038048925.1 Garcialebias charrua | reverse complement strand
AAATGTTTAATGTTTTAGTTTTAGAGTTGGTGTAAATTTTCATACTCTTATACCACTATGCAAAAAACTCAGGACAGTGTTAGTTTTACTATTTTATGCTTATGTCTATTATTATATGTTTCAGTGTTTCAATGTTTAGATGTTTACTGTTGCACCGAGGGACTGAGAGAAACGCAATTTCGGTCCTGTGTATGTCCTGTACAGTACATATTGCAGATCTGACAATAAAGTTGACTTTGACTTTGACTTTGATATGTACCATACGTGGACCGCTTAAAATAATTTCACAAATACATTATAATGCATGCTTTATTAATTTTAGTTTATAACATTTTTACATTGACAGAATTCAGAGCTTGAAGTGAAGCATCCAGACAGTCATGATAAACCTAAAATATTTGATTTTCACCTTTTTTAGAAATAAAAGTGAGTAAATAAACTCTTTGTCTTTTCTTTTTCCCCTCACTGAGACCAAACGGCTGCACTCATCCAATTTGCTTCGAACATAAGTACGGTAATTTGAAAACGGGACAACGGAGGAACTACACTTTGGATGGATATTTTTGTTTTGTTTTAATACACAAAAAAGTTAAAACACAATATGTTATCTAAATTAAGTCAGGTCCTCTGGACGGATTCTTCTTTGTTGAAATGTTTAACCTTTTATCCAAAATACTTCTTCAGTCTGATGCGCTGCAACAAACTCAGTCTTATAAATGGCACCTTCTCACAGTGGACCAACCAGTTTACTGCTGACAGCCAGAACTACGTATTCACGTGTAAAGTAGGACGATCGGCCTAACATTCGGTTGTTAGTGCTTTGATGGCTGCAATAACAGCATTGTAAGAGGAGGACCATTGACTTCCTTCACTCCTATCTCAAACCGACATTCCTTTCTATCAAGGATGTGCACATCTTCATCCCTAAAAGAATGACCAGATGATTTTAGACCGCAGAGTCCTGGCCTGATGATGTTGCTCTTCTGTGCTGGGCTATCCTTTTGGCCAGTGGCTGTTTATCTAAAAAATCTAAGTCTGGTCCTCTGGACATTCAAAAAACAAAAAAGTAGAAACGTTTTGTCTTTCGTCCGAAAGACGAAACGTTTCTACTTTTTTGTTTTGTTTTGTGTTTTGAATGTCCAGAGGACCAGTCTTAGATTTTTTATATTTTTATACCTGGATTATTGAGCATGCATCAGGGTGCAGGGACTGTTTAGTTTCCTCAATGTAAGACTGATCACAGCCCTCCTGTGTTCACCTTTGGGATGAACCGGTCTGGTTCATCACAAAGATCCATTCCCCTGGCACAAATGAAGTAATATTGTGCATGTTCTTATCTTATCACTTGTATGCTGACGACATCCAGCTGTACTGTTCTTTTCGAACTTCTGAGTTCCATAAATTGACTGAACTCAGAAACTGTCTGTTGGATATCAAATCATGGCTGAACGACAATTATCTGCAGTTAAATGCAAATAAAACCGAGACTCTTATCATTGCCCCTGATGATAAAATCCAAATTATCCAACAGCATCTTACGTTTTTAAATCTTTCAGTTAATAAGAACATCAGAAATTTGGGTGTCGTCTTTGATAGTTCTTTATCTTTGGACAGTCATTGTAAATTGTTAGTTCGAAATTGTTTTTATCATCTACGAAACATTTCAAAATTACGATGTATTGTATCACAGAAGGAACTGGAGATGATTGTTCATGCTTTTATTTCGTCTCGGTTAGATTACTGTAACAGTCTTTTAATGGGTCTGAACAAATCTTCTTTAGCTCGACTTCAGTCTGTGCAAAATGCTGCAGCAAGGCTGCTAACTAGAACCAATAGAAGAGCTCATATCACTCCTGTTCTGGCCTCCCTGCATTGGCTCCCCGTGCATTTCAGGAGTCATTTTAAAATTTTGGTTTTAACTTTCAGGGCATTGCATGGTCAGGCTCCCAAATATTTATCGGACCTTTTGAAGCCTCTCCGTCCCACCAGGACTTTGAGATCTTCAAATCAAATGCTACTGATGGTACCAAGAACGTATTTTAAAACACGTGGAGACAGAGCATTCCAAGTGATGGCCCCGAGGCTTTGGAACGCTCTCCCTCTGTCACTGCGCAGCTCAGACTCTATCGACTCTTTTAAAAAAGATCTTAAAACGTATTTATTCAGACTGGCTTTTAATTAATTTTATGTATTTTTTCTCTTTTTATTTTTGCTTGTGAAGCACTTTGTGATGTCAATGTCTGTGAAAGGTGCTATATAAATAAAGTTTACTTACTTACTTACTTACATGTTCAATGCCAGGACGGCTGCATTTCTGGGTAAATTCTAGCTAGCTGACAAATATTCTCCAGATAAAACTTGTAATTTAACTTTAACAATCAAGCAACAATGTGCATACTCTATTTAGACGTAAGGTCACTTAGAAACACATTTTATTCACTTTATAGTGTGTCTGGGTGTAGTTGAGCAACATTCAAATAGTTTTAGTCCCACATTTTGAGCGCAGTTAAGCTCTTCAGTATTGGTCATTCTCACGTGTATGAGGTAATGCTAACGTCCTCTGAAGTTGTGCACAAAGATCTTTAGCGTTGACACGGTTTTTGCTTCATTTGTTGTGCAAGTGTGTTAACTATTATCTTTTACTGTTGGTGATAATCACAGGGGATTGTTGTCTTTTGTTCATAAACTGCAACAGCAATGCTCTGTGTTATGTGTGTGTACGGCACACCTTCACCCTTGCGTAAACGGCTTTTGTGTTAACTGTTTTGTGGGACGTTGCAGCTGACTTCTTGTCTTATTCAAAATTTCTGGTTGGTCAGGTGCTGCCTTTTATATCAGGCTAAATCAGCTGAAAAGAGACTGTTTGAGCTGGTTCTGACTATTTAAGAATGGTCAAGCAGAGCTGTAACCGTTTGATCAAAGTACTGTAACCAGTCAGATAAACATCACTTTTGGTTGGTACCGGTAGTTATAGTGGTTGGTTTGTTCGACAAATTTAAACGTGCACACCATGCCACACTCACGTTGAAATGGACCCAACAGTTGGTTTGTGTCACTTTGGCTGAAGCTAATACAGTAGTTTTAACTGTGCCGGATAACTTGAGTTTCACCTCGAACAAGTCAAGCAGCAAATCAGTGTTCAACCTGAGTAATCTTCTCGGGCTGCACTGAACACACAAGTTGTCAGATGCGTCTTTAAGCTGCAAGTCATTCTGTGAACGTAGATGATCTCCATGTAAAGAAGGTAGTCACAGTTCCAGTGTGTGGGATGTACTGTTTGGGATGAAGATTAAGAGTGGGTGGATGGAGGGCTGGTTCATGAGTGCAACGTTTACTTAAATATTTTATTAAATGCCGCTCAGTTTAAAATATTTTAATAGCCAAAACATTTGTAATTAATTAATTAATGATCATGTAATTCAGCTGCCTCCCCATAAAGTCTTTTATTAAACCCTACTGCTCTCCTTGGGTCAAAACTTCTGACCTGATATTGCAAAACTGTTTTCTAGGTCGTTCATGTTAGTGTCCATTTCCTCTCACAATGTACTCTCAGCAAGCTTTGCGCCCACATTAATTATTTAATTTACAAGAGTATACTGTACATTAAAAAAGAAATATTTTATCCAGTTTTTTTAGTGATTGCTTATTATCAGCGTGTTTTTTAGACCTGGACATTCAGGACTGTAGTCTCTGTGTATTCTTTGATAGGAGAGTTCCCTTGCAAGTGTCAAAATACAACTATGTCCATCCAACTTGTTTACCCACTTTTCTGTTCTGGGTCACAGGGGAGCTGGCTCCAATCTCCAGCAGTCACTGTGCGAGAGGCAGGGGACACCCTGGACAGGTTACAAGTCCATCGCAGGGACACTTAAAGAGACAAACAACCATTAAAACTCTCACTCACACCCAGGAACAATTTAGTTACCAATTAAACTAACATGCATGTTTTTGGTCTGGGGGAGGAAACCGGAGTGGGGGGGTCAGGGAGAACATGCAAACTCCACCCAGAAAGGGTGAGGAGACAATCCTGCAACATACACTTTAAAATGTATGCATACTTAATAAAGATGAGTTTGAGATGCCTGCAACAAGGAATTGTTGCACATTTTGTTAGTGTGCAAATAGTTTCTATGTCGCTCTGTAATGGACTTGCAATCTGTCCAGCAGTCATTGCAACCCAGAATGGAAGAACCAGGTAAAGATGATTGATGGATGAAAGTTCATAGTTCAAGTGACCTCACCGAGTCTCAGGGGCCTACATGAGGAAATTGAGAACCCCCTGAATGTTTTGAGATTCTTTCAAGGCAAGTAATTTAAGGGAAACACTTAAGTCGCCAACAGTTTGAAGCCCAGTGAGATACAGGTACCGGTACTGTGTTTAGGGCCTGAACTCTTAGTTTCACTGTACTACAGTTGGCAGTGTCTAATTTTTGTTTTCTTCTGCTAATTCTGTTAGTAGCTAGGTAAGCTTGTTACTAGGCATGTAACGAGATCTCGTTGTACGAGATCTCGTGATATTAAACTCCCGTGATATCTCTCGTTGAGAGGTAATGTTGTCTCGCGAGACGCTAATGCTAGCAGAGCCCCTAGCAAGTCAGCAAGTCAGCGACAGCGTCACGGACAGCATGGTTTCGCCGGAGGAAGTTGTTATAGAAGACGCCCCAACTAGTTTTAAATCATTTGTTTGGCAGCATTTTGGATTTCCAATAGAAACGATAAATGGCGAAAGAGCAACAAACAAGACACGGACAATATGCAAGTACTGCAAGAAATGTTTACCGTACACCGCTGCTAACACTAGCACGATGCAACGCCACCTTCAGAACCATCACAGCACTGTGCTTAAATCAGCAACTCCCGTGAAGACAATGCCGAAAGGACAGACAACGCTGAAAAATGTCTTTGCACCTCAGCTCCCACACTCAAGTGCTAGAGCTGCAGCAATAACTAGAGACATCTGCATTTTTATTGCAGCTGATATGAAGCCATTTTCTGTTGTGGAAAATCGGGGGTTTAGGAGACTTTTTCACGCGTTCGAACCAAAGTACAGCATTCCATCGCGTGTGCATTTCTCTAACAAAGTGATCCCTACTCTCTACGAGGAGTGTAAAGCTAGAGTTGTTCAAACCTTGAAGGAGGCAGAGAGCTTTGCTATAATGATGGATGGCTGGACATCCAGGGGTACGTTAAGCTACATCACCATCACTGCGCACACCATCAACAGCAACTGGGAAATGATAAATGTTGTCCTGCAGACTCGGCCCATTTTTGAGTCCCACACAGGGGGCAAACATCGCTGAAGTTTTACAAGAAGCTGTCATTGACTGGGAACTTAAAAGACCAAACTATGGAGTTGCTGTTGTGACTGATTATGCACGTAACATGGACGTAGCTGTACGTGAAGCAGGGTTGGTGCCACATATTAAGTGTTTCGCTCACACTATAAATTTAGCTACTCAAGCTGGCCTCTGTGTAGCACGGGTCTCACGTTTACTTGGGCGGGTGAGACGTGTGACAGCTTTTTTTCATCGGAGTTCAACAGCTACTGCAGTGTTGAAGTCCAAGCAGAAACTTCTACAACTTCCACTGCACATGTTGGTCATGGATGTTACCACAAGATGGAACAGCACATTAGACATGCTGAATCGTTACCTGGAGCAGCAAGCAGCAATAGCAGCAGCTCTCAGCAGCCCTGAGATTAAGCAAAATGCCAGGAATATTGATACACTGGACAGCTGTGATATCAGAGATGCTGAAGACCTTGTAAAACTGCTGAATCCATTGAAGACAGCCACTGCAGTCTTAAGTGAGGAGAAGAGCCCAACTGTATCTCTCATTGTGCCTCTCAAGAACATGATAATACAGAGCATAGGGCTGGGCGATATGGAAAAAATCATATATCACGATATGGACTTTTTTATATCACGATAACGATATATATCACGATATAAAAAAAAACTTTGGTCCAAATTTTTCCTGTACACACACACACATCGTGTTGTATATATACAACACGATGTGTGTGTGTGTACAGGAAAAATTTGGACCAAAGTTTTTATTTTATTTTTTATTTTATTTTACTACAGATACAGTTACAATTATAAGAATGTGAACAAAAAGAACAAGGAAATTTGGACCAAAGTAGAAACTTTGGTCCAACTTTGGACCTACTTTGGTCCAAATTTTTCCTGCAGGTGGCGGTAAAACAACGGCTGCTAATAAAACCCACGAAGAAGAAATCCGCTCTGACTGGAATCTGGAGTAAACAAGGCAAAGAAACAGAAAAGAGAAAACGTTGCGTTTGATTCCGGTTCTGTTGTGTCTCTGGTCTGTTTTGTATTGGTTAACTGGACCCGAGTTCGGACTCGGTTGAACTTCGTGTCCTCTGGACCCATTTTGTCTCCGAGTTTCAGCGGAGCTAAATAATGGAAGCTAACAAGGTGAGCTTCCCCTCTTTTTGGTAAAAGTTCTTCTTCTTGGGCTGCCTGCGCAGCTGTTTCTCCATGTTGTGACACCCATAGATATCTGGTGACACCGGCTTCATGCCGGCTGCGTCTCTGTTGAACTCGAGTTTAACAACGTAAAGCATGTGTCGCAAACCCGCGCGTGCGTCAAACATAAAGCAGCGCCGTCATCTCGCAAAACCACAATATGAAGCTTCTTTGCGACCGTTATTTTTTTATTCTTATTTATCACGATAGAGACGATAGAAGGAAAGTAGCACGATAGACACGTTTCTATCGTCCCCACGATATATATCGTCATATCGCACAGCCCTAACAGAGCATGACACCAAAGGAGGAGGATTCCACCACCGTGGTCGACACAAAAAAAGCAATCCTCAGTAATATTTCAGGCAGACACAGTGGGGATGCATATGACATTTTAATGCAATGCACAGTGCTGGACCCAAGGTTTCGGACTCTGCCGCTGCCTGATCACATAGCCAGCGTGATGACATCTTCCTGAGGATACACGAGAAGGTGAAACAGCTGCTGCAAAATCAGGTATAAATCCAACTAAATTACTTTTCCAATTTGTGCGTATACATTATAACAACGTTTTCTACTTAACCACTTTATTATCCCACAGACAAAATACTAATAATAACGTGTGTGTGTGTGTGTGTGTCAATTTTCCTGCTGTTTAAAGACCACAGATGCTGAGGAGAGGGAAGGAGAGGCAGTTGGTGGAGCTCGGTGCCCTACTGGAGAAAAACGGGCTCTTGAACTTGGGCTGGCAGTGACAGAACCAGCATCGAAGAAGACGGCACTTGAAGATCTGCTGGGAGAGTCTTTCTGTACCACACCAGACCAAAACAATGCAGCAGATCAGGTAAAGAAGGAACTTGAACACTACAGAGGGGAGGCATCTATTCCACTGAGTAGCTGCCCTTTGAAGTGGTGGAAAGAAAACTGCACACAATATCCTTTGCTGTCTTCACTTGCTAAAGCATACCTTTCCATCCCTGCTACCTCTGTCCCAAGTGAGCGTGTCTTTTCAACTGCAGGGGACATAGTTAGTGCCCAAAGGTCTCAGTTGTTGCCAGAAAATGTAGACATGCTTATTTTCTTGAAAAAAAAACATGGACATTAAATAAGCTGGGGAGAGTAGTTGTTACCTGTCACTTTTGACATTGAGGAAATATGTTGGCACTTTAGCATTTAAAATGTAAACTTGTTTGTTTACATTTGTTCTTTTGAAGGTTATGCATAGAATAAGTAAAGAATGCAAATATTAAGAAAAAAAAAGTTTGTTTTTTATTTATGTTGAATTTTTGGTAAGTTATAGTTTGAATGTCAGAATAAGTAAAGAAATGAAAAGATCATAAAGAAAAGGAATGTTTATTTTGTTTTAAATTTATGTTCAATTTTTGGAAAGTCCTGCGTGAATATCTTTTTTATTTTAAACAAAGTTGAACGTTCTAAGGAGATTCAATCAGTAAACTGAAGACATCAGTTGAGTTTGTACAGTATGTTAAAACAGAATAAAAGTCTTTTTGCGGCATAAAACCGATCTTTGAAGTTTTCTTGAACTAATATTAAAATCTCGTCTCGTTCTCGCAAACTCTGTAATTTGTCTCGTCTCGTCTCGTGAGTTTTATGTATCGTTACACCCCTACTTGTTACATTAACCTCTTCTTTACCCGCTGCTGGTTCTGTCTCCTAGGGGCTCTCTTGATGAATACAACAATAATTTCTGTTGTTGTATATAGTCCAAGATACAGTAGTTGGTTGGTGTGGGGGACTTATACTTGTACCATCAAGTCAAATCTTTGTCTTTGAAATACTCTCACAACCATCTGCTGAGGTAGTTCTATTAGGGCCGCAGGGATTTAAGAAAACAAACAATATTTAATATTACACCTTGAAATGAAAAATTCAACTTCTCTTCTTTTTTGTCACAATGCTCATAAAACCATGTTAGTTTTAGCATCTCAGACCCTATCATCCAAAGTGGAGGTGGTCAGTGAGGGTCCATCAAGTAAGCCAGATATGTCCATGAATGCATTTTACCTCAAAATATTATTGCCTACTGTTATTGGCTGTTCCAGCAGTCCTTTGAGGTATTGATATTGTTTTAGTAAAACAGCTGTAGTATGTTGCACTGCCCTAAACTTGATTCTTTGGTGAAAATGATCACCCATGAAAGACTGATAAGGTCACTGTCAGATCTTGGCTAGATGTACCAGTACAGTACATAAAGAAAAGCTTTGCAAGCATCTGAAGAACTCAACACTTGTGCTGTTCAGCAGTATTCGTTCAGCCTGAACGCCACCAACAGAACATTTTATTGACCAAATTCTGTTCTGAACTTGTTAGATCTTGTCAGACATTTGTTGTTCTGTGTTGAACATGTTTGCTGTCATCTACATAAGACATGTGTTTTATTCCTGGCAGGCTGTGGTGGAATGAGCAGCGTGTGTGTGTTGAAGAGGAAAGCAGTGCTCTGGCAGGATTCATTCAGCCCCCACCATAGAAGTACATCTCCCAACATGCCTGTGGTGCTGAGCAGCAGAGGACATGCCCCCCCACCTGGACAGACCCCTCAGGCCACACCCCCTATCCAGCAGGTAATACCCACTACTCTTTCACAATAAAGCAGGGGTAGGGAACCTTTTTGGCGGAGAGAGCCATAAACGCCGCACATTTTAAAATGTAATTCCGTGAGAGCCGTACAATATTTTTAAAACTAAAAACAAGTAAATGTGTACATTTTATGAAGCCCAACACTTTTAAAGTACTTTAAGTCTCTGAATGCTTTTTATTAACATTGTTATGCTGTTGTTAACAGTGATAAATAAAGTATTTGTTACCATTAATGTGACTTCTGGTGCTGCATGGTTTTGCTGATGGCCTTGTAGTCTGGTTGATTTGCCATCATGATGGTACGATCGTGAACAGTTCTTGCCGAGAGAGGCATGTCTTTTATTCGTTTAATTATCTTGTCTTTATCCGAAAAGTCATCAAAAAGTTCATTGGCAACATCAAGCATAAATGTTTTGGCGTACTCACCATCTGTGAATGGCTTCCCGTTTCTCACAATGGCTAAAGCACCAGCAAAACTAGCTGAATTCCAGTCACCTTGTTGAGTCCAAACACGGAGGTGCTGCTGACCTGCTTGCACTCTGCCCAGCAGCTCTTCACATGCTTTTTTCCTGCTGTCCCCCACAGGATATTTTGATGCAAAGGCAGCATGGCGTGTGTCGAAGTGCCGCTTTATATTTGAGCGTTTCATCGAGGCAATTTTATCATTGCATATCAGACACACTGCAGAACCTGCTCTCTCCACAAAAGCAAATTGCTCTGTCCATTCCGGCTGAAAAGTACGATAATCCTTGTCTCGTTTTCGTTTAGCCGCCATCTTCGTCACACGGGTTTCCACAACTAGCTAAGCTAGCTGCTAGGGGAGGGATGTTTACTTCCTGATCACGTCTCCTCCCGTGTCCGTGACGCATTATCCAATTGGCTCCAGTCACCCGCGGAGAGCTGTGATTGGCTCCAGCCACTCGCGGCCATGTTTTATATTTTAACGTCTTTTTATTACTTTTTATTTTTTATTAAAGATTTGTCTGCAAGCCATATGCAGCCATCAAAAGAGCCATACAGTATATGGCTCGCGAGCCATAGGTTCCCGACCCCTGATCCAGGTGTAGTTGTGTGTAGAGGAACCCCAGGCCAGACAGCTTGTTGAGCAGGATACTGGGAGTGATAGTATCAAATGCAGAGAGCTGTAGACAATGGACCTTACCAAGCTCCGCCCAGAAACGCCCCCTAAGCTCCAAGATGGCTGCCCGTCTCCCAAGCGCAGCTTTGGTGTCAATGGAAAACATGGCGTCGACTGACTGCAGGGTATTTTTGAGTCGAATAGTGTATCATTTCTGCCAGATTCCAACAAAATATCAGCCATGACAATGGACAGGGGAACCAACAAGTTCATGTTATTTTTTTTTGTGGACGTTATCAAGTTGTTTGATCCACGCGATGCCTCCAAACAGCGTGCGCGTCACCGCTAATGCTATGGGGAAAACATCAGCTCCTCACACGCTCAGGCTCAGCGTTATTACAGCTGTGGACAGGATCACTGATGCCTATTGTCCTGCAAGGCTGGGTAAGTCAGGCATTCATGGTTTTGAGGGTTACTTTTGAAATCAGCGATTTCTATTGTTGGCAAAAGTTTGTGTGCCTTGGTCGCAAAGCTAATGCTAACTGTAATCTCCATTCATTCCTTAAGTGGTTGGTTAGCCGTTGCTGCTTTAGCTGCTAAACACGCCGACAGCGACTTTTGTGAGGGCAAACGAGCTCAGCCGTCTGGTGTGTTAGTTAAAATCCAGCCTTCGTGTCACGATTTTGTGCAGTTTTAGGTGAAATCGACAGTAGAGCTCGTTGCGTTAGCTAGCTCATGTGGGGTTAGCGGAGCTGTTTCTTCCCAACTTCCAGGACGTTCAGTGAACTGTGGCTTTCTCTCATCGTGACCGCGTGTTGTTAACTAGCAGGTTTCAAAAGCAGGTCAACCCTTCTCTGCTGGTGAAAGAAATAATTCTTCAGTTTTGTGGTCGTGCACAAGCTTTGATCCGAGCAAGGCATTCAGTTTCACAAACGGTGAATTTTACTTCCACAAATACGGTCAGGGTACCTGACATCTCCTGTACAGATACCCCACTGACGGTGGAGGACAATTTTTCCAGCCCTGACGCAGAAAAAATCTGCACGTATGCTAGCTAGCAATGTAAGTAGCATGTGGTGCCGGTCTCACAAACGCTACCGTAGCGTTTGTTTTGTGAGACCGGCACGCACGTGGAAGCTGCGCTGTGACGTGTTATGGGTATTGGCCAATGAAACGCGGCCCTGTGGGCGGAGCTTGGTAAGGTCCATGAAAAGCATCCTCTCATGACCCCCACTGTGCTCCAGATGGCTGAGGGAAGAGCAACAGCAAAGACATTTTTCTGTAAATCTGCCCTGCCGATGGGCAAACTGGTGCTGGTCAAAGACTGTGAGGAGGCTGCTTTGTAGTTTTTTTTAGTTTTTTTTTTTAAGTACCAGTTTCTCAAAGTACTTCATGATTACAGGTGTAAGTGCAACAGACCTGTAATCATTTAGACTGTTGCTGGTTGATTTCTTAGGAACAGGGATGATGATGGTTGATTTTCAGTAGAGTGGAACAATGGTTTATGCCAGGGAGTGGTTGAAGATGGCAGTAAAGGCAGCAGTGAGCTGGTCAGCACAGGTTTTAGTACTTTCTCTGGTATTCTATCAGGGCCAGCAGCTTTCCCTGATTCACATATCTAAGTGAACATCTCACTTCATATTCCTCCATAGTGAGCACATGGGAACTATGAGTAAAGGCCGAGATACAGTGAAGCAGACTCCGTATACGCGCGTATATGCCCGTATACGCGCGTATACGGAGCCTCTGCTACAGCTCGGCTGATGTTCTCGCGTAGATTCTCGTGTTTTCGCTCCAAATTCTACGTCATTTCCTCCGTACCGTCACTTCCGATCGTCACTTCCGGTAGTTTTTCGCTCCACGGAGAGGACTCAACTGAGCTCGCTGATTGGTCACTTTGACACGCCTACTGAAATGATTGACAGATTTCAGTCAGCTCAAAGTGAAACCTATCGTGAGCAGCTCGCTCAGACTTCTGCGGTGTTCTGATACGGTCTTTCTACTATATATGTTATAAAAAGTTCTCTCAGAAATAAAAATAATAACAGGGAGTGCTTTTCCTGCAGCCCACAGCCCACCACAGCCCACCAGGGAATATATAAAACATCGCGCACCCAGGTAGGACCTGAATTCATTCATTTCATTCATCGAGTGAACGGAGGAAGAAGCGGTTACTTGACTTTAGGCAAAAAAACAAAAGAAAAGGCCCGATCAGCGATAAAAAAGAGGAATTTATTTCATTTGTGTAACATACAAAACAGTCCGGAGCCGGGGAAGTTTAGGTCAGACACCGCGCATCGCGTATGCGAATCGCGTATGCGTAGTAAAAAAATACCTTTGCGCGTACTTGCCCTGAGGGGCTACGCGGGGCTACGCTGCGTACGGGGCATACGTACGCTGCGTATTGGCGTATCGTGAGGACGCGCGAGTGTATCTCGCCCTTAAAGGCTCCGGCAGAGCTGTGCGTTGGGCCGCCCGACGCGTGCGTAGGCAGTTCACAGCATAGCTCAGCGTGAAGCTCCAACGTTTTTGCTCCAAATACTTGATGTCATTTGAGCAGAAGCAGGGCGGAGTGTTTACCTACGGGACAAATTGAAGTCGTTGATTGGTCATTTGTTGACACGCCTACTGAGTTGATTGACAGGTCGGGTGGGAGACAAAAAGGCACGAGCTGCGCAGCTTTGTTCTGTGTTTATATGTTAATAAAAAGTTCTAAAAAATAAAATAAAAACAGGGAGCGCTGGTCCTTCAGCCCACACAGCAGACCAGAAAATATTTAGAACCTGGCGCAGCCACGTTGAACATGAGTCGGTTCGCTCGTGACAAATTCATTCATTCCTCCTCATCGGAGAAGGAAGCGAATGGTGATCGCTTCAAGCGATCACTTGACTTTTGGCAAAAAAACAAAAGAAAAGTCCAGATCAGCGATGAAGAAGAGGAATTTAATACATTTGTGTCTCATACAAAACAGTCCGGCGCCGGGCAGTTTATTGTGAGACAACGCGCGCGCGTAAGCGGTCGTAAAATTTGAGCTTGGCGCGTTCACGCCCGCTTTCAAAGGCTTGTGCCGCGGCACTCACACGGCGTGGCGCGGCGCTCGGCCAAACGCAGAGCTCTGCCTGGCCCTTAAGTGTTGTTGTACCCAAGTTAGCTGCTTTTACCTCAGAACTAGCCTGGTTGAAACCATACCCTGTCCTTCACTTCGCTTCAGACAAGGGTCTGGAACCTGTCCATTGACAAACGATTCTTGCTGGAGGCGTGGGCTCTACTGATGGCTGCTCCCCTGTGGTCTTCTGAACTTGACTTCAGCTCCGCCTCCTGTTGAATTTTCTCTCGCTCCGTTGTATATTCTGTGTTTATAATATATGATAATAAAACGTCCTAATAAAATAAAACCATGGAGCGCTGGTCCAACACACCAGAAGACCAGGAAATCTGATGGGACTCGGGCAGCAACTTAAAACCTGACTTTAATTCTCTCGTGACAACCTGAGACGTTTCCTTGTTCAGCGGAGGGAGAGGAGGAGGAGGAGGAGGAGGGAGCGAACACTTGACTTTTGGGAAAAAAACAAAAGAAAACTCCAGATAAGGGATTAAG
>JBBPBX010000136.1:119159-143775 GCA_038048925.1 Garcialebias charrua | reverse complement strand
AGGAGGAGGAGGAGGAGGGAGGAGGGAGCGAACACTTGACTTTTGGGAAAAAAACAAAAGAAAACTCCAGATAAGGGATTAAGAAGGGGAAATTAATAAATTTGTGTCACATATAAAACAGTCATGCATCGCTTTGAATGAGAACATGCGGCTGCGAGCTGGGACAGGTGGGGGCATTTCCGTGTTCAGCGGAGGGAGAGGAGGAGAAGGAGGAGGAGGAGGGAGCGAACACTTGACTTTTGGCCAAAAAAACAAAAGAAAACTCCAGATAAGGGATTAAGAAGGGGAAATTAATACATTTTGTGTCATTTATACAACAGTCCTCGATGCAGGACTCCTGCATCGCTTTGAATGAGAACATGCGCTGCGAGCTGGCTGCGCTGGGACAGGTGGGGGCGTAGGTTAGGGGCCAAAAACTCCGCCCCTTCTGTTCTCTGATTGGTCCGAACAAAAATCTACCGGAGAAATGGTTGTTAATGGGAGAAGTCCCAGACTGTGCAGTGAAGGGAAATGAGAATTGAGCGGAGCTGTGCAGGAGGGCGAGGGCCAGGCTACCTCAGAACATAACAAAATCCCCCCCAAAAAACGTTAACCCTACTGCATACATATATCATGGTTTGGAGGTGCACTGAATGGAGGGTGGTAATTATTTGCAAGACTTTCATTAAAGTATACAAAATCCTGTAGTGCACTGTCATCTTGATAAACAACTTTTTTTCATGCTCATCTGGTTTCATGCTGCTACAACTCTAATGGTAGCAGTAACATATCAGGTTGCCAACTGTAGTACTTTTCTTAGCGAGGTTGTTTTATTTTCTGGCACAACAGCAGCTCTTGAACACAAATATCCTTTGCTTGCAAAATAAATGAATAAATGGATGTAGAACGTTGTAGTTTATTTCTTAAAAAGTCAAAAGTGGAAAGCTATGGCAACAGCTGAGCCTCACCGTAAGTACACATGTGCTCACTTCTCAACGTTGATATTTTTTGACTGATGAAAATGCAGTCCTGTTAATTTATACCACGTAAATTCACAACTAATGTTTTTCAGGGCACTATACAAAAACATTCACATACATTATAAAAGCAAATTAGTAAAATGTATCTAAGGAAGCTAGTAGATTGTGTGGAATCTCCACATCATCGCAAACTTCCATCCCAAGCCAGCACACAGGCAACAGTGGAAAGAAAAAATCTTTTAACAGGAAGAGACCTCCAGCAGAACCAGGTTCAGGATGCGCGGCCATCTGCCTCAACAGGCTGGGCAAAGAGAGGACAGGAAAGAAATACAGATAATTACGAAATGGCTGGTCCATGTGTAGTTTATAGGGAGAAAGGTGAAGAAAAACATGTTAGTGATAGAAATAATTGAAAAATTTGGACAGTAGAGCGAGTAAAGACAGCAGCAGAGTGGGGTCAGTTTGTCCTCCAGCAGTCTAAGTCTATAGCAGCATAACTAAAGGATAGCTCAGGAAACCCAAGCTAACCCTAACTGTAAGATTAATCAAAAATGCCATTCTGTTTTCACAAACTCTAGGAATAACAGCTAAACCTGCAGTCTGGGAGTGAAATGCTCTGTTTAGAAAAAATATGGAACAGTAAAACCCTTAATGTAAGATTGAACTTGGTTGTTGAGTTATGCATGTTAGAAAATTATTTTAAGTTAAATTTAAAATTTAACAGGGAGTCAGTCAGTGGAGAGAAGCTAAAACGGAGAAAACGATCTAATTCGCATTAGAACTCCAGCAGCAGCATTTTTAATAAACTAAAGAGTTTTTGGACATCCAGTTAATAAAGAATTGCTGTAGTCCAGCCTAGACGTGATAAATGCATTGACCATTTATTCTGCATCAATTCTGGACAAGGTTTTTCTAATTTTAGTGATATTACGCATGTGGAACAAAACAGTCTTGAAAACATTTTTTTATGTAGGGGTTAAGTGACAAATCTTGATCAAAAATAACACCAAGGTTCTGTACATTAGGACAGGTGATCAAAGGAAATGGATCCAGAAGTGAAAGGCTGCAAAGTGTGTTAAGATGCTCAAAAAACCATAAGCTCTGTCTTGTCTGAGTTTAAAAGCAGGATGAGTCAACCAAGTTTTATTATTTTTGTTCAGATGTTCAAACAATTAAATGACAGCAATTCTTTCAGAATTTCTGTTAAACTAATGGGAGACTGGATATAGGTCTATAATTGGCCAGAACTCTTGAATCAAGAACATTGATGATTACAGCGACCTTAAAGCCTTAAAGTACATAACCACTCATTGACAGGTTAAGCAGATCCAAAATGAAGATATTAATCACAGGCAATCCTCTTTGAGTAGTCTGGATGGAGCGAGATCTAGCAGACATGTTGATGGTTTGGATAAAGACATTATTTTTGACAAGTCAAAGCTCAACAGGATAAAAACAGTCCAAACATAAATCAGGTTCTAGTGACATTTCTGATGCTGCTTTGTTAGAGAATCTGAGGCAGGAGTAGGAAGGATGGAATGAATTTCTTCCCTAATTGAATTAAATGTTTAAAGATTTCATGAAGTCATCATCACATAGGGATGCATGGCACTACAGTACTAAACTGAAACTTGGTATTGTTATTCTTTATTAAAGAGGAATAATGCACAGTTCTAGCTTTATAAAGGGCTTTCTTTTATGTTAGCAGACTATTTAAAATCATTCCATGTTAGTGGAGAATCGTTTTCTTTAACTTTCTTCATGCCTGTTTTTAAAGTACAAAACTCTAAATTAAATCAAGGAGCCAGCTTCCTTTGACTGACACTTTTTTTTTTTGCAGGAACTATTTTATCAAGTTATGTTTGTATTGAAGCTGTAATATTCTCAGCAAGATAGTCTAAGTTGCTGCTCTCTGTAACATATCAGCAAAATGGAAGAAAACCAGAATGGAAGAGATTCTTTAAATTTGGTTACTGTTTGGTTATTGTTACAATTTGGTTAAATTTGGTTACTGATCAACACCTGCTAGTGGTTGTGTAGTCGGTTAATGTAAACTTAAAGGTTATTAAAAATGGTCAGATAGAACAGGACTGTAAAGATATACAGTATTAAGTGTTTACTCTCAATGTCTCAGGTCAAAACCAGGTCAAGAGTATGATGATGATAATGAGCAACTTTGGGGATATTTTGGGTAAAACCAATTCATGATTAAAGGCTATGCTTAAGCTATCATTTTCAACATCTGCATGAATATTGAAATCCCCCATTATAATGGCTTTATCAGCATCAATAGTAGGTCAGATAGAAAGTTTGAAAACTCAGGCAAAAATTGAGAATAAGGACCTGGTGAACAGTAACAAATATAGTTTTTTATTTATTTATTTCATTTTGGATGAGAAAGATTGAGAGTCAAGGACTGAAGAGTTTTAACTGATTGGTTTAGCATTAATCAATAATACTGACTGAAAAACAGCAGCGACCCCTCTTCTTAGGCCTGTTGCTTTAGGCAGTGGTGGGCAACGCTAATCAAAAAATTAGTTCCACAATTTCTAAAACGCTTATTAATTTTTTTAGGTCCACAATTTCAAAAGCACAAATGTCTAATGAAAATTAGGGGAAGCTAATCTAATCCGCTATTTAGGGCTGTGCGATATGACGATATATATCGTGGGGACGATAGAAACGTGTCTATCGTGCTACTTTCCTTCTATCGTCTCTATCGTGATAAATAAGAATAAAAAAATAACTGTCGCAAAGAAGCTTCATATGTGGTTTTGCGAGATGACGGCGCTGCTTTGTTTGACGCACGCGCGGGTTTGCGACACATGCTTTACGTTGTTAAACTCGAGAGCAACAGAGCCGCAGGCGCATGAAGCCGGTGTCTCAACAAGGAGAAAACAGCTGCACAGGCAGCCCAAGAAGAATAACTTTTACCAAAAAGAGGGGGAAGCTCACCTTGTTAGCTTCCATTATTTCGCTCCGCTGAAACTCTGAGACAAAATGGGTCCAGAGGACACGAACCCAGAGTCCAACCGAGTCCGAACTCGGGTCCAGTTAACCAATACAAAACAGACCAGAGACACAACAGAACCGCAATCAAACGCAACGTTTTCTCTTTTCTGTTTCTTGCTTTGTTTACTCAAACTTCAGAGCGGATTTCTTCTTCGTGAGTTTCATTAGCAGCTGTTGTTTTACCGCCACCTGCAGGAAAAATTTGGACCAAAGTAGAAAAGGAGTTGTTTGTTTGTTTGTTTGTTAGTTTATTCATTTTATAATATGAAATACAACAATTAACGTATTCATAATGGAAAAAAAATAAAAAATGAAATGAAAGGTAGCAGATGAAGAATAAATCTTATTAAATCTGCTCCTTATTCATCTAATAACAGTTCAAACAATATTTTCTATAATAACAAAATAAGTAAATAACTCAGTCAATTTTCAATTCACATATATCACACATTAAATTAGATTCATTTATATTTTTTTAGCAATTCATTTTTTACCAGTTTCTTAAATACAAGGAATGATTTGGCTTCCTTAACATTTGTCATTAAGTCATTCCATAATCGTACTCCTTGAATTAAGGTAGATCTTAGGTAGATCTAGTTTCTACTTTGGTCCAAATTTCCTTGTTCTTTTTGTTCACATTCTTATAATTGTAACTATCTGTAGTAAAATAATAAAATAAAAAAACTTTGGTCCAAATTTTTCCTGTACACACACACACACCGTGTTGTATATATCGTGATATATATCGTTATCGTGATATAAAAAAGTCCATATCGTGATATATGATTTTTTCCATATCGCCCAGCCCTACCGCTATTTATATTCGACAATTGGTAGCTGGCAGCGTTATGCATTATTTGCACTACACTGCCAACTGAAAAGTAACTAAAATGATCCTAAAAGGATGAAATTACAAAAATCAAAGGATTTATTTAATACTTTACGTACATATATTCTATTCGGCCACGAAATTAACAAAAAAGAGAATGATCTTTTAATCCCTAAGACCACTTTTAAATCTCAAATACACGGGCGTTTCGCCACCGCATTTATACATAAAAGTAACCAAAATACATAAAACTAACGACTCACCGTCGAGTGGTCGACACAAAACACACAATAAAATCCTCCGGCCGCGTTAATTTGGCTTGAAACAGCGGGGTTCTCTGCGGATTTATCCAAGAAACCCAGCACAACCAGCTAGCCACAGAATTAGCCCCCGAGTTCACCTCTGACCCGGAAGATGTCAAGATGGAATAGTCCATTTTTAGTAGGGGGATACAGAAATCGACCGGTTTTTGTATTGCGTTTTTAATGATCGTTTTCATCGTAACTATAATTATTTTTATGTTAAATGTACATTAACAAGCATGAGCAATGTTAGTGATGTAGGTGACTGGCCGGGGCGGGGCCCCTGCTGAAATGGGGCCCCAAGCAACGGCATCATTTGCCTACATGGTAGATCCGTGTCTGTTCTCCCCTCTGCTCCCCCTCCAACCCTCCCTCCTCTCTGCTCTTTACGGTGAGGGAGGGGAAAAAGGCAAAACAAGCAGCTACGGAGCCAGCATAAGAGCCTGTAATAAGTTTATTCGTTTTTACTGATAGATAATTAGTTATTAGCGGTACTGCATTTTAAATAAAAATAGCACAAATCCGCTTATGAATTATAAAAGTTAGTCACTCCGCTGTTACGCTGACAAAAACGTTAGGTCCGCTGTAAGCGGATTAGCGCATTAGCGGTCCCTAGCGTTCATGTGCCCACCTTTGGCTTTAGGAATATAACAATTTAGATAATTAGCAGGAGTGGATAATTTATGCTAATAAAATCTTCCTGTTCTAGCCAGTAAAACAAAATAAATTAATATGATGATCAATCGTCAAATCATTAACTGAGACATATGATGGCGATCATGTTCAATAAGTCACATTTAATAAGTTTTATTTTTCTGTTCTGTTAAAGTAACTATTTTTTATAAGATTTGTACACTATTTTTCTTGAATTAAATTTTGGTTTGTTTAATTTGGGCTGTGGGCGAGTTTTAAAGAGGGTTTGGGGTAGGTGACAGAGGAGAAGCAGCAGACAGGTGTGTTAAGACTATAAAAGAAACTAACAGAAAAATAAACACAAACATCCCGGACATGGAGAATTAGTGAGGATTGGCATCCCTGCTACCTCAATACCATCAAATGGCCATTAGATTATTAAACACTTCTTGTCACTGACCTTGGATAAACTGAATATGAAACAATCGCATGCAATAGTTCAGGACAGCAGATATGTATACAGTATGTGTATATATATTAGCAATTTAAGAAACAGTTTGTTGTTAAACTGTGCCAGTAATATATTTATTTAAACGAAGGATACCTCAGAAAACAATGTTAAATGTTTAAACAATGCCTCTGTTGCATTGTGCATACAATCTGCAAACCTGGTTCCTAAAGATCAACTGATGTTAATTTGTTCTTTAGAAATCAGTGCAGCCGATGGCAGATACTGTACACAACACCAATTTTAATTTTGTTAATCTTTTAGGTAAATATGTAATTTTCATTTAACATACTGTAATATATTAATAATTGCTCCACTTAAACAAATTAATATTCACCAGTTATAACATTCACTGTTATAATAAAAGCAGTCAAAGCAGGGGATCAATCAGTAACTCTGAGCAAAGAACAGCAGCTTCTTTGCTCAACAAGCTGGTTAATATAACGCCTGGAAGGAAAAATAACAACAAGTTTGTGCTACTTTAAATAAAAACACCAGAAGGTGGCTAATGGCAATGATTCAACAGAATAACATTTTCTTCACTGATTATCTGGAATTCATGATAAAGAACAGCATTCTTGTTTAAAAAACAAAAACAAAACAAAAAAACGTTTTTCCTCAGCAAAGTGACTGCTGGCTGCAGCCATCACACTTTAAATTAACTGTATGCATGCGGGGGGGTTTTTTTGTCCGGCATTTAAAGTGATTATTATATTTAATATAGAGCCGTGTAGACTTGAATAAAATGATGGCTACTTTTATAGGTACATGTACTGTTTTGTACTTGTATGCAAGATGCAAATAATACACTTGTGTTTTTAGCTTCCTGTCTGTTTTGTTTTTCATTGNATATTAGCAATTTAAGAAACAGTTTGTTGTTAAACTGTGCCAGTAATATATTTATTTAAACGAAGGATACCTCAGAAAACAATGTTAAATGTTTAAACAATGCCTCTGTTGCATTGTGCATACAATCTGCAAACCTGGTTCCTAAAGATCAACTGATGTTAATTTGTTCTTTAGAAATCAGTGCAGCCGATGGCAGATACTGTACACAACACCAATTTTAATTTTGTTAATCTTTTAGGTAAATATGTAATTTTCATTTAACATACTGTAATATATTAATAATTGCTCCACTTAAACAAATTAATATTCACCAGTTATAACATTCACTGTTATAATAAAAGCAGTCAAAGCAGGGGATCAATCAGTAACTCTGAGCAAAGAACAGCAGCTTCTTTGCTCAACAAGCTGGTTAATATAACGCCTGGAAGGAAAAATAACAACAAGTTTGTGCTACTTTAAATAAAAACACCAGAAGGTGGCTAATGGCAATGATTCAACAGAATAACATTTTCTTCACTGATTATCTGGAATTCATGATAAAGAACAGCATTCTTGTTTAAAAAACAAAAACAAAACAAAAAAACGTTTTTCCTCAGCAAAGTGACTGCTGGCTGCAGCCATCACACTTTAAATTAACTGTATGCATGCGGGGGGGTTTTTTTGTCCGGCATTTAAAGTGATTATTATATTTAATATAGAGCCGTGTAGACTTGAATAAAATGATGGCTACTTTTATAGGTACATGTACTGTTTTGTACTTGTATGCAAGATGCAAATAATACACTTGTGTTTTTAGCTTCCTGTCTGTTTTGTTTTTCATTGTCTGGAAAAAATAATTTAAGTGATATTGTTGCTGTTTTTAATTTACACATAAGGTGACCTGTTCATGAGATATAATACAATTACAGGTAGTCCCCGATTTACGAGCGCTCTTACTTACGAGGTTCCGGACTTACGAGCTGGCGAACGATCAGTAAAGTTGTACAGAACATACAAAAAATACAGCACTTTTATGTGTTTTTAGATGAAAGTGTGTTAGCTAACCGTTTGGAAACAAGTTTCTGAGCATGTTTATGAACTAGTATGAACATTTGTGATGAAAAACGAGTGTTCGTAGTAGCGCTAGCATAAATTTTCCGACTTACGACCGAAAATCCGGACTTACGAGAACACGTGTTTCGTGTTCCGACATACGAATTTTCGTCTTACGAGACAGTCGTAGGAACGGAACTCGCTCGTAAGTCGGGGACCACCTGGTATTAATTTATTGTCTCGTCTTGGTTTGTTGATTTGCCATTAATGAGGAATTCACACAATTATTGGTGATTTGCAGTCTAGACAGTCTTATTGTGTTGGGAAAATTAATTTGTGCTTTCTGCTTGCTAACTTTTCTAACTTTGTCTGAAAAGCGGTTTCCACTGCTGATGCAGCTTTGATTTCCCATCTCCAATGGATGGTGTGTAATTCATGGTACTGTATTTGGATAAAATAATGGTCAATTTTACATGCATTGAGGTAAAATTTGATGTGGTTGTAACTTCGTCATCCTCAACACACACTTTAATGGCTCTCCTTAGATTTCACAATATTGCTCAATCTCTGATGTAATGTCATTAGGTTTGACCAAACTGGCACAAATCCGTCCCAGTTTTTACTATAACTGACAGTTTAGTTGTTGCACATTTCAGGATTGTCCTTCTGCATGATTTGTGTGTGAGCAGATGACTTGGTCCGTCTGTTTCCAGTACGTACAACAGTTTTTTTGTGGCAGTGTCTCGACACAAATGTAATGTGAGTGTAGAAGTCTGTTGGCGTGTTGCTGGTGAAGAGAAATGCTTCCCTTTGTGTAAATATGAGTTTTACTTTTACAGAATGGTATGTGGCCTTAAACTGCTCACTGGGTTTTGTTGACAAGAATGAGCTTTTAAAAACAAGTTAAGACAGTTTTTTGTTTTTTACTTTATATGATTTTTCAGAATACTGTAATAAACCTGCGTTTTATTTTTATACTTGCTTTGCTTGATTAATCTGCATTCACCACTCCGGTAATATATGTAGCATTTCCATCCTTCTCATCAGTGACAGAATATTAATGTTGAGGTATTTTCCACGTAAAGTCTTTGTAGAAATTATGATAATCATGTTTATTTTGTTCTGTTGTAGCATTTCTCCAGTTGCTGCTCAGATGCTGTTACCTGTAAGTTCAGAGTAATCCAAATGCGTTTTGTTTGTGTCTCACCCAAGGGTGTGGCGGGCGCAGGACGGTCGCAGGACGATGCCATGGTGGATTATTTCTTCCAGCGGCAGCACGGGGAACAGCCTGGCAAACACCGCTGGCCCACTGGAGACAACATCCACGACAGTCAGGTTTGTCTCTGTTAGACATTAAACATGTCTGCATCAGTAAAATTCCATTTCAAGTCTTCCTGTTACTTCTGACATGCTTCTGTGAGCGATGTTTTTCGTGCATAGTTTAAATTAAAGAAGACTTTTGGGTCATAACTTGTGCTTTTAGCTGTTTTAGACAAATCAATTACTGGGATAATAACTCAGTAACGTGAGTAAATAGACTTTAGTTTCTGCATTAGCTCAGTGTGAGACTTCTTTTGGTGACTCAGTAGGTTCTTTTGTACAGGTCCGGTCCATGGACGAGCTGAACCATGACTTCCAGGCTCTGGCTCTGGAAGGACGGGCTATGGGAGAGGTGAGCAATGTGAGTTTCCTGCTCAGGGTCAGGCTGAAGGTGATGGATGTAATTTCAAACAACTGTTTTTCAGTGCTTGCCAAGATTTAGTTTCAAATAAGGGCCCGTTCACACGACGCATATCTTGAGTGAAACATCAGCTTTTCTGCTGCGTTTCGGCCGTTCATTTACACAACAACAGCCCCCGCTCTCTTGAGTCCGTCAGTTTTTGAACCCAGGTCTGAGTGGAGATTTTCAGGAGAACCCCTCACAGAGGTGTGAAAAGCACCGAAAGTGTGTAGTCGCACGTGCACACTACATGCGTACATTTAACACATGTGTGTGGCGCTGGTGTATAACATACTACCGGTAAATGTGCTAAATAGTGGTGGGAGATGTAATTCACAGGGGGCATGGGTGGGATACAGCCTCCTTGGTGTTCACTTCCAACCCATTAGCGGGCATAGGTGCCATTGCTATGGTGAGAGACAGGGATTTAGCTTGTCATGACACGTTAGCTGTCTGTTGCTAGCACTAGCAGCGGGCTTAAAACCAAGCTAACAGCTTATGCTAAAGCAGCTCGTCATAACACATTAGCTGGGAACTAAATTTAAAGCTACACCGAAGAACTGCTAGCTCGCCTTGATGCGCTAGCTTGAGTTACACCTGCAACAGCTCAGTTGCTTAAAATCGAGCAGTAGCAGGAGCATCTCGCCTTGACGTGGTCACTGGTCCTAACTGTAACAAAGATACTTCTCACAAAGCACCAGCTTTTACCCGATTCAACACTGAAGCCGGGAACTGCGTTTGGTGACGTGCTCTGTTACATGGCACCTGGGAACTGTTTAGTAGCTAACCTAGCCTAAATGTGCTGAGGAAACTTGGTTGTGTTTTCTCACAGGAAGAAAGCGAGAATGAGCAGGAGATGGTCTGTTGACCTTGGTATCATGATGAGGGCAGAGCCCCGAGCACAGCTCATCTGGTCTGCCTCAGTCAGGTGTGATGTCATTAGAGCTTCAATAGATGGTCACGCTGGAGCGTTTCCCCTCATGAAACACCGAACAGTTAGAAAAACAACCACTGTTTCATGACTGCTCTTAAGAACTAAAGCCTTAGCTTTTTAATTAATATATATATAGTAAAATAAGTTGACTGCTCCCAAACTAAACTGCTTGTTTACATCCTAAAAGCTGAATATATATAAAAGTAAAATCAACCGGTTTTTGTTTATGTGTCCATTGAAGGCAAGTGTATAAAGGTACAGTATAATGTTGTATGTACTGTACATCCATAAACTTGCTCTGGTCCTGCCAAAAGCTTGTGGTCTGCTCAAGATAATTAAGCAAAACTTCATACACATATGCGTCATTTCTAAACGGAGTGTTGCAGACATTTTTCATTACCCCAGGTTCAAGTTCAAGGTCACAAATAAAGGTCAAAGTTAAAACGTTTTTTTTTGCTTGTCCCACCCATAACTTCTGATTCTTTTAAGTTAATTTAACAAAACTTGTCACACATTTGTATCACTACTAGACAGCACGTTGCATAATTTTTGATCACCCAAGCTCTAAGGTCAACTCACAAATCAAGGTCAAAGGTTAAACAAGGTATTTGCTTGTCCAGGGCATTGTTATAGATTGATGTACGGTATGTTAGTTTGTCAACGGGCCTATAATGTCCCGTATGCTGTGATCTTGTTGACGTTTCTGCTAAGACATTTTACAAATTCCACAGAAATTTAATTTAATTTTTTTACAACAATAGCCCAGTTTTATTTCTTCATCCATTTCCACTCTGTTGTCTCTGTAGCAGCTCCTAACTGGTAAGAAGTTCTGGGAAACAGATGATTCTGGGAAAGACGGACCAAAAGGGATCTTCTTGGATCAGTGGCGGGACAGTGCATGGGGGGCCTCAGGTATTGAGCCGTCTGGGTTTATATTTAATTCAAGTCAAGTCAATTTTATTTATATAGCACAGTTAAAACAGATAAACTGTTATCAAGGTGCTTCACACACACACACACACACACACAACATAAAATAGGTTTCAAAATTTACAGAACAGTATCACACACCAATGTTAAAAATTATGATAACAGTAGCAAAAGAATAATAAAAATGTATAAGAACAATATTAATATAAAAAAGTAAAAAATATATACACTAAGTCAGTTCACACAGCATGAAATACCCGAGAGAAAAGATGAGTTTTTAGCAGGGATTTGAACATGTGAAGGGAGGAGGCCTGTCTAATGTTGGGGGGCAGGTTGTTCCAGATTTCAGAATTCAGTTCGGAGCTGAAGGCACAACTTCATGCTAAACTTTCACAAATGTATTTTTTATCCCCCATACAAGCATATCAGTTCACCACCACAAACTCTATCAACATGAAATACTTCATGTGTTTTTCCTGATTATAATTCTCTAATTCTCCTTCATTCAAGCTGATTGTAGTTATTTCTGTAAACATGACGGAGTAAGCACCGTGACTTTACACCACAAGGTGATAGTGCTCATTTGAGCAGATGCTGCAAGTTTTGTTGGTCATCAAACATAATTAATTTTTTGAGTTTTTCATAGATGATCATGTTTCCATAAATACAGTATTGTGGTGTCTGAACGTATTACTGTACTAAAGACAATTCCTGAATATAACTTGAGAATCTCCAGTTAAGTTGAATAAGAAGGCTGCAGTAGCCATCACATCTGTCAGACTTATCGTTTAGAAGTCAAATCAAGCTGTTATAATTCTTTGTGTTTATAACTGTTTTCTCCTGGATCAATATTAATTTTTATCCCCATGTCGTGACAGATCACTCTGTGTCTCAGCCAATCATGGTGTCCCGTCGGCCGGGGCAGGGTTTCCACGGCGGAGGTGAAGTTGGAGTGGGCTCAGTGATGTCACCACGGTCTGAAAGCGGGGGTCTGGGAGTCAGCATGGTGGAGTACGTCCTCTCGTCCTCGCCGGCTGACAAACTGGATTCCTGCCTTCGAAAAGGACCCTATGTAAGTTTTCATCCTTCTCTTCTTTTAGTTCACTGTTTATTTCAAGTCTTAATCATCCACAAGGTTCATATGTGTTGGATTGAATGACACTGATGGATGCAGGTCGCTCCACAGCCCCCGAGAGAAATGTTTGTGTTTTTGGCCATGACTGAAAACCCCAAGTTCCCGTCACTGGTAGCACCTTATGTGGTAGCTGTATCTGAGTAAGAAATTAATGTAAAACACCGTGTACCACACAAATTAAAATTGTACTGTGAATGAGCAATTTATGACAGGTTGCTTGAATTTTATGCAGCTTGTCAGTCACAAGTTTGCCAAGTCCTAAAACATACACAGCTTTGTGTTTCTGCTCTAAATTTGAGCTTAGTTTTACAGAATGAGCACGTTCATAAAGACTAAAGCAGCCCTAAAGCATAAATTCAAAATAAAAACCAAATATACAGGTAGTCCCCGACTTACGAGCGCTCTGACCTACGAGGTTCCGGACTTATGAGCTGGCGAATTTTTGGAAAAAACGCAAAAAATACCGAGTTTTTCTGTGTTTTTTCACCACAGTTCGTTAGCTAAACATGTGGACACACGTTTCCGATCATTTTTATGCACTCGTAAGCAGTTTTTCGATGAAAAACGAGTGTTTGTAGTCGCGCTAGCAAAACCGTTCCAACTTACGAGCGAAATTCCGGACTTACGAGACACGTGGCGGCCGTTCCGAATTACGAGATTTCCATGTTACGAGCAACTCGTTGTAACGGAACTCGCTCGTAAGTCGGGGACTACCTGTAGTTCAGAGTTTAGTTCCCTTTGTTTTCTGTTTTTGCTATGGTCGGTGCCTTTTTATGAATTTTCAATCACACCAATAATAAAACAGAAACACTGTGTGTAAATGTGCAGTAACATTTGCAGTAGGGGTGCACCGACTGTGAAATCAACATATCGGAGTATTAAAAGTACGTAGTTGTGAAATTAATAGTTTGTAAGATCGTTTGTGCTCTGTGTTTATTTCGGTCATGGCCCGAGTTCTGCTTCTTTGTTGTTTTTGACGTGTAAGAAACATGTTGTGTGTCGCCACCAACGCAGGGACCAAGAGATGGAGAGGTGGAGGAAGATAAGAGGGAGAAGCCGAAGACAGCGTTTGAGGGAGAGAAGCTAAAAGAGTTAACAGAAAGTGAATCTGATGTGATCAACGACGTCATCAACCCAAACGGGCTGCCCGTACAGAACGGCCTCGACATCGATGTCAAGGAGTTTGGGTAGGACACGGCGTCATTAAATAAACGGTGACTTTACTTGGACGTCGTTCCCATGTGAACTGAACCTCTGCGTCTCTGGCTCCTGCAGCCGTCCCTCAGGAAACATGCCCGCCCCCGGCCCTGAGGGCGACCTGCTGGGTGGTCCTGGCGTCGGGGCTGAAGGCTTGACACCCCTTGGAGGTGGTGGAGGCCCCAAACCTCCTGAGGACTTCTCTGGTGTGGAACAAGGGGGAGTCACCATGGACCACATGGAGTCGGTAATGGAGCCGCTGCAGTTTGACTACAACTCTCAGATGACCATGGACTCGACACCCACTTTGGGTTTATTTGATTACGCTAACCAGCAGCAGGTAATGGCTGCTGCACACAAAGCAGGACGTTATCATGTAATAACCTCAGAGGCTCTGCTGACGTTTAACTGTGATTTACCTGTTGTCACGATGTTTAGCAGCTGTTTCAAAGAAACAACGCCCTAGCCGTGCAGCAGCTAACAGCAGCCCAGCAACAGCAGTACGCACTGGCAGCAGCGCAGCAGCCCCACATTGGTTAGTCTGTTGTTATAATGTCACTTTGGAACATGGGACCTAACTCAGCCTCTTCATGAAGTCTGTCAGTTTCTTTAGGCTTTTACTTTGTGTTTAAAGGGCTTTTTTTTTTTTTTAGCTACTCCTGCTCTAATAGTGTCCCATATGTACCTTCAAAATGTCATCAGCTGAAGATTTTTAGTATTATTTTTTATTTTTATTAAATTTATTCATTTTACATCAATAAAAAACAACGTTTAAACATACAGTGAGTAATATAAAAGACATAAAATGAAAGGAGGCAGAGAGAAGAAATAATCTTATAGTATCTGCCCCTTTTTTTTCCCCAAAAAACAAAAAATACAAAAGCAAACTCAATCCAAACTATTAACTCAAGCTATGTTTTTCAAGTAATTGAATAAAAAACTTCATTTGTTGACTAGAAAATTACTAATAGAATGGATTTAACTAAAGATTTTCGTATTTTGTTAACAATTTAGATTTGATCATTTTTTTAAACACAAGCATAGATTTAGCATATTTAACATCATTTTCCAAATTGTTCCATAAATCAATTCCCTGTATCGAAACAGTCCGTCCCTTCAAACTGGTCCTATACTGAGGTTTTGCAAAAATCTCAGTTCCCTTAAGACAAAAAACTTTTGAACGTTTGGAGGCAGTAAGTTGTTTTGAACTCTACATAACTAATGAAATATTATAATCCACCAAATCATAACATTTCAATAACTTAAGTTGGTTAAATAATATATTGGATGGATGACAATAAGGTTTTCCTCAAATAATTCTCACAGCTCTTTTCTGTAAATAAAAACAGGCTTTGTTATAGTTTTAAATGCCTTCCCCCAAACTTCAACACAATAAATTACCGGTAAATGTGGAACAAAAATGGTATTATATAACAAATACAAAGCTGTCTCATTCAAAAAATCTTAAACACAACTAAAGAGTCTTTTAAAGAAAGTCACCTAAATCTTACCAAAACTTGACGTGTTGCTGTTTTTAGTCCCAACTTCACAGTTTCTCCAAGATTAATAAACTTGGACTCGCTCATTTTGCAGTTTAGTGCTAACTTTTTACTGTCCTGTTTAATATTTGTGCTGATTTTATAAAAGAGGCAAATCATGCTTTTAAAGACAAAATTATATCTCATTGGGACAATTCTTAAACTGAGCATGTGGAAATTTGATTATGATTTGCAATTTTGGTTATGAATTAGCTTCGTAACTTTAAAGCAGTTCCCATGGTTTAAATATTCATTTGAGGGTACTGTCGTTTAGCTCTTTGTTCCCTTTATGTGTGTCTCCAGGTCTGGCCCCAGCTTTTGTGCCCAATCCTTACATTATCAGTGCTGCTCCACCAGGGACGGACCCGTACGCAGCAGGACTCGCAGCAGCCGCTACACTCGGTGAGACACGAATGTTTAAAACCAGAGTGAAGAGGCACATGAGTGGTGCAAGTTTAATTTCCCTCTGGTAGTTACTTTCTTAAATGTGTGTCTGCATCCAGGCCCTGCGGTAATGCCTCATCAGTACTATGGTGTGACCCCCTGGGGGGTCTACCCAGCCAACCTTTTCCAGCAGCAGGCGGCTGCAGCCAACAATTCAGCCAATCAGCAAGCAGCAGGACAGGGCCAGCAGAACCAGCAGCAGGTTTGTCCACACGTTGAGATTCTGAAAGATTTGGAGTCAGGTCAGAATATAGAACATAGGTTCAGTTTTTGCTGCTTTGCCTTAAAACTTTATTTTATCTTTACAAATTAAAGGTTCTTTCACAGTCTGTTCCTGCTCTGTTTTGTGCTTGGCATACATGAAGATATGAGCAATGTTCTCAGTATATGCACCACCATAATTTTCAGTCTGTGGCCAAATTTTAATACCTTATCAAATCTAAAGGCTCTTTTCCACATCTTTTATAATTTCAGAGCTTTTTAAATGTTTGGAGCCTACTTGTTTGTTGTAGCAGTTAAAATGATTCATTCTTTAATTTTGTAAAGGTGATGCGGGCTGGAGGAAACCAGCGTCCTTTGACCCCCAGCCAAGGTCAGCAGGGTCAGCAGAATGACCAGCTGGTTGCAGCAGCAGCAGTAAACTCCGCCCTCGCCTTTGGTCAAGGGTTGGCAGCGGGTGTTCCTGGTGAGCACAAGACACTGTCTGGAAACAATCTCAGCAGATGCATTTGATTTTACAGAACTGCTCAAATGAAGCAACCATCTCCTCTTGTGTCTATGTGAATGAAACAACCATTATGAATATACTTTTGTCTCTTTCTCAGGGTACCCAGTCTTGGCACCTGCAGCCTACTATGATCCCACAGGGGCCCTGGTGGTCAACACAGGAGGCAGGAGTGGCCCTGTTCGCCTTATGGCCCCTGCCTCTGTCATCATGTCTCCTTCTGCAGCACAAGCAGGTAAAAACAATGATAGACCTTAAAGCTGCAGTATGTAGCTTTTTTTATGAACATATTTCTTCACTCTGTCACTACCTCCTGACAGACTGATGTTAGCCAGGTAATCTCTGAAAAAAATTTAAAAAAAATATTGTCCCCTTGCTTCTCCAGGTGGTAAATAAGCATTTCTAAAAAGAAAAGGTGACCCGCCATTTTCCAGCCAATAAAAACAGAGTTTGTAACCAGCCAATAAAAACAGAGCTTGAATTTGAATCAGCCAATAAAAACAGAGCTTGAATTTGAAATTCAACAGACCACAAGGGGGCAGAGCCACATATGGCTCTGAGGGGGAGGGATCAGAATGCTTTGCCTGTTGAAAATATTTCTAACTGCTGCAGTTCTACAGAAACTGCATACTGAACCTTTAAAGGACAACACCCACCGTGACAGTAACAATTCACCATATTGGACAATTACTGTAGTAGAATATGTCTATTTTCATTTTTGCATTTGGGCCATGCGAGTATAAAAAAAACCCCCAAAAAACAACGTAGTCCCGGAAACCTCCGGAAACCCGTCCGAAGATTGCCGAAGTCTGGAGTGACATCATTACAGGCTCCTCTCAGAAGGCAGGAGTGAGTTCGCGATGGAGGCTTATTATGAGAGTGAGAGCCTCGGATCCGCGCTCAGAATATGATAGACATCAGTGTGCGACCACAGGATTAATCAACAGGCAGATTTATTAACAAGGGAATATTAAAAATGTTTCACTTTTTTTCCCTCTCTCTCTCTGAGCATTGGAGGTGGTGGTGTTTCTGCGCGCGCTGATCACTGCAGCCAGCTGTACTTTATTACTGAGGAAATATTAAAAATGACACGACAACTTGTACACGTCTGACGTCTGTCCCACAATAAATACGTCGCGGTCCAGTTCAGCTCAGCTCCACGCCACGTTTGGAGCAGCGCTCCGGCTTCATTTCTGAACAAGTTTATTTGAGCGGGACCTACCTGCATTCAACTGTGGTCTTATGAATGACCCGAGGAGGATTAAAGCCGGACTGGTCTGTGCGGGAATAGCGCGGGTTGACTTATGAAAGGGGTAAAAAGCCGAGCCGACTTCATGAGGAAATTAATGAATTTGTCGCGAGCGAGCGAATTAAATAGTGTCCTACGTGGATGCGCAACCTCTAAATATTTCCTGGTGCAGTTGTGGGTACAACTGGACCAGCGCTCTGTTTTTATTTATTTTTTAGAACTTTTTAACACCGCTGCAATAATGAAGCTACGTTGATGCATGCTTGTTATAACTGCATGCATTCAAGGCGGAAACTTCAGTGACGTCAATGCCCATATATGGAGAGGGGCAGATCTTCCCGGAGCTGCTGCTAAAAACTGCTAAAAAACATGAAATAACATTTAGCGTTATTTCTCTACAATATAAATAAACGCTACTGTTTTATTATTTAATTAACTACTAAATATTAATGGCGATGCAATTTGAAAACATGGTGGGTCATGTCCTTTAAAGGTGGTCAAGAAATTCAGCTTTATGCACACAAAACAACAGATTAAATATTAAAACTTGTGAATGGAGAAGATGCACTTCAGTTTTAAAGCGCCAGCATACAGTTCTTAGATATATTACTGTACTGATTATTTCCTGCACCACTGTCCCTGTCCTCACCCAGTTGCAGCAGCAGCCGCCTCTGCAGGTGGTGCCAACGGCGGTTTGGGCGGCGGAGCCAACGGTCCATTCCGTGCCATGACGTCCCAGCAGCCTCAGCAGCAGGGTGGCCCTGGCGGTGCTCTTGGAGGAAGCTCTTTCTATGGATCCTCGTCCCTGAGCTCATCCTCCCAGAGCTCCTCTCTTTTCTCACAAGGCTCTGGTCAGCCTGGACCCGGGTCTGCCTCTCTGGGCTTCAGCCAACCTACCTCCTCCTCCCTTGGTGCTACACTCGGAGCCACGCTGGGTGGCTTTGGCACTGCAGGTGAGAGCGCATCATTCTCGTGGTGTACAAGTTGAACACAAGTACAAATATAGTTGTTGTGAACATGTCAAAAGGAACAAAAAGGTGTTGGATTTGTGTTTCACTTCCTCTGACCATTGTAAATTTACGTCTTTGTCTCCCTCTAGTGGCCAACTCAAGTGGTGGCGGCGGTTCCAGGCGGGACTCCCTGACGGGCAACAGCGAGTTGTACAAGCGCACGCCCTCCAGTCTCACTCCCATTGGTCATGGCGGGTTCTATAATGGCACCCTGGGCTTCAGTCCATCACCGGGCCCTGTGGGTATGCCCCTACCCAACCAGGGGCCATCCCATTCCCTCACACCACCACCGTCCCTGTCCAACCACAGCTCCTCGTCCAACCTCAATCTTGGTAAATTTCATTTTTAGAGATTGACTAATCCAGTCTTTATTTTTTTTTATCTATTCCTCATCAGTGAAACGTGTTTTGATAAATTAATGTTAAACATTGTATATGTCTGAAAAGTGTCAGGTATCCCAATATTTTAATGTTTTCATTCGTTCTGTAGTGAATGTCTAGTATTGAAGTATTTAGAATCAAATACTTTTATAGTAACGTGTTAGAGGAAGTAGTTACTGTCCAGGACTAGTGTTGGGTCTGTTGTATTGTTGTTGGCTGAGAAAAGTACAATTCAGTTGATTACCCTTTAATGGATTGTCAGATAAACTGACCTTATTGTGTCCTAATAATTGAATAATGTTAAAGTATTAAAACAGCCGTAAAGGTGATATTATGAAGGCTTCATTATATAAACTTTATTATGGACTTATTCATGTGGTCCATTTTAATTTCATTCATTTCCAAACAACCAAACTAATACATGTGGAACAGACATTTGAAAAAGTTTGTGCACAAAGATGCTTATATCTCCACACAAGCTGGATTTAGTGTTGTCAGTGTATTTAATGTTATGTTACATGATTTTGAATTGATTTTCTAGTTTGGTTCTGATTTTCTTCTGTCTGACCCACAGGGGGTCTAACCAATGGCAGCGGTCGTTTCATCTCCGCAGCTCCCGGAGCGGAGGCCAAGTACCGGAGCGCAGTAGGCTCGGGCTCTTCCCTCTTCTCACACAGCAGCCAGCTGTTCCCGTCGTCACGGCTACGCTACGGCATGTCGGACGTGATGCCTTCGGGCCGGAGCCGCCTGCTCGAGGACTTCAGGAACAACCGCTACCCCAATCTGCAGCTCCGAGACATCGCTGGTCACATCATGGAGTTCAGTCAGGACCAGCACGGCAGCAGGTGCACAAGTGCAAATCGCTTTAGCCTAAGAATTACCAGCACCCTTGCACATTTATTTAATAACAGAGAGGAAACATTTAACGACTACCTGCTGTAACTACACCCAAATCCTCCCATCGTGCAGTACAAGATAAGTCTTTGAACTGTAGAGGTGTTTTGATGAAATGGAGCCTTTTTTTATTTTCTGCTATTTTTAAGAAAAGTTTATCACAGAACTGTGAAGCTGGATACCATAATGATAAAACAAAACGAAAAACATTTCCATGGGAGCAAACAAGCACAAACTCTTTAGTGATGATTAGAGATGTTAAAAAGCAGGTAGTAAGTATGGGGCCTTTAGCCAGTGGTGGAGGAACCATTCTTAAAAGAGGCACTCAACCCACTGTGAAACAGTAGCCCCGCCCCCAGATCAGATTCAAAATCCTCACGAAAATGGGAGTGTCGAGAGACGAGGAGGGGAGGAGGTGGGTGGTTGTGCTGCGTTCACGCGCCCTCTAGCAACAAACTAAAACTCTAGCAAACAACTTGCAGCAAGCAACAACAAATAATAAATATGTAGATGTATTTATCTATTCCCACCCGATCTATCCAAAACAAAAGGCTTTTTAAAAAATGAAAATAATACCACAAGGTTTTCCGTGACCGGGGATCGAACCTGGGTCTTCCGAATCCCAAACCTGCACTTCCACCACTGAACCAACTTGGCATTTATGCATCACTCGTCCATCGCATGATAAGAAAACAAATACAACCAAATAGTTTTGATGAAGTGAAAAGTATTCTTAAAATAAATAAGTTAAAATATACTAATAACTAGTGCCATTCCAAAAACGATATGCTTCGTTGCAGTACTTTTCCGATGTGCAATGTACCACTTCCATATAAGGTATGAACTGCAGCGCGGACCTTCTCCTCTCTGCAGGAGATTGGCTCTGCTTGAACCACTTTTGTGACGACAGAGTGAGAAAACACGTCACAGTGAGAATCCTAGACCAATAAGAAAATTAGGCTGCAATACAACAGTTCAACCCATAGGGTTAGTGAAAACACGCTTTTAGACCAAATATTGCCGAGTTAAACTAATACTGTACGCACAAATATATGAAAATTAACACAGACATAGTGCTATTCAACATTTTAGACACATTCAAGGGGGTTTATCAGCTAAAAAAAGTTAATTTGGAGTTTAGTTCCTCTTTAAATCTTTGTTGGGTTCCAGATCAAAGTTGGTTATTTTGTCTTCAGCTAATGTCAGCAGGCTGAGTCTGTTCATGTTCGCTGGTGAAAGGTCCCGTTTGTTGACTTTACGATAGATTAGTGTAAATATTTCATCCTCGCTCTCAGTCTGTGACGTCGTATCGCTGGATAAACATGTCTCAGGCGTGCAGATGGTTTTAGGCTTCGTGATATTTTTAGACTGCACGTTGTAAGTACTTTCATGAATAACAGAGTTATCTGTGGTGCAGTTAATAGAAGAGTGTTGATTTGGCAGCATGAGACCCTGGAGACCGCTCGGTGAACCTGGTTTCAGGATCTGTTAAGTCTGGAACCAGCTGATGTGAGGTATTTACATACCAAGACGTCCAGTCTGCACATTACAGATATTTTCCTTCTATCAGTCTTTTTCTTATCTTTAGCCTGGCATCCATCATTTCACCTCCCAGGCTGCTTTGGTTCCTTCAGCTGCCTGTTTGAGCTTTCTCCACTTTGAAACTCATCTCATTTTGCCTCTCCGCTCCCTCAGGTTAAACACGGGGAAGTTTCAGTCTTGCGTTATTGCTGCGCGCGTTTTATTTGTTTTCAGAGTCGGGCAGACTTTTAAATCCCCTCAATGTACCGAGTGGATTTAAGGAGATCTGTCTGAATAGTTTCTCATCGCAAAAGAAAATGAAGTCTTGATGCCGACGAGCAGTACGTATATGGATAATTCTAAATCTGTTTGGCTTTTAAAGGTTCATCCAGTTGAAATTGGAGCGGGCGAGTTCAGCAGAGCGCCAGCTCGTCTTCACTGAGATCCTGCAGGCAGCCTATCAGCTCATGGTGGATGTTTTTGGAAACTACGTCATCCAGAAGTTCTTCGAGGTATCAGAAGTATGGGCTGTGTGCCAAGATTTGACCTTTCGAGTTGCACTTGTTCTTTTCGTTGTGCATGTATAATATAATTGGATGCAACAGAGACTTGTGTTTGTTTTTAGTTTGGCAGCTTGGACCAGAAGCTGGCTCTGGCTGAAAGGATCCGGGGTCACGTGCTGTCGCTGGCCCTGCAGATGTACGGCTGCAGGGTCATTCAGAAAGCTCTGGAGTTCATCCCCTCAGATCAGCAGGTCATTGTAAGTACACTCGTGCCCGTTTGACTGTGGAAGCATGTAAACATCAGAAGCAGACTGCACCTTTGCCCTCAAGCGACTCTTTTGTTTTTTAATAAAAAAGGAAAGCGGTTTAATGCCTCAATTTTAAACCGTATTTTTTCATCTAAGCTATTTAAGCATCAAATTTCTGCATCGGTTCATTTTACACGTCTTCAATATTCAGTTTATACTGGCGCTGCTTGTGTAGCAGCAGTTTCATCACATTAATCCTGTCCTCAGCGATAAATGAGGCTAATGAAAGCACAGTTTATATGCAAAATGTTGAGCTGTGTCATAGTGAGGTGAAATGATGAATATCAACAGGAAGTATGCTTGTATAAGTTTAGTGTTTTAGAAAAGCCTGTTCTGCCTCCCTGTGTGTGTTTCTGTGTGCGCAAGTGTGAAAATAGTAATAGTTATCCATCTTTCCTTAATGGACTCCAATAGATTTCCCAATAGGGCATGTGTTAAAAGTCCAGCGTTATTTGTTGGCCAGTGAGTCACAGCGTTCGCAACAAGCCTTCAGGCAATATTTGATTCCTCACAATTACTTGCCGTCCCTCCCTGCAGAGCGACATGGTGCGGGAGCTGGATGGCCATGTGCTGAAGTGCGTGAAGGACCAGAACGGTAACCACGTGGTGCAGAAGTGTATCGAATGTGTCCAACCTCACGCGCTGCACTTCATCATCGAAGCCTTTAAGGGACAGGTGGGTTCTTTCTGCTCTCTGACTCCAAGTGTTTCTTCGTTCAATCACTGAAGTCTGCCGGTGCTCGGCTGACACACACAAACACCGTCGTCGCCTGAAGGCAGCGAGCTTATTGTCACAGAGTACACAGACACGAGTCTTTTGCAGGGGCAGGTTGTGTTGCCTTGGCAACAAGAACCTCAGCCCAGTTTCTACCTAAAAACTAAAGAGAAGAAGACAAACCGTTGAAGGAAAGATTTTCTGCATTCGTTCACTTTGTTGAAGACGTCACTCGATAAACACGTTTTGCTTCTCGTACGTTTGTTTCCTTTAACTCCATATTTCCTACGAGCTGGCGGCAGATAAGAAATGTGCCCTTGCCTTCCCTGCAGGGGTGGGTTGAGTTAGTGGAAGCATTCCTCAGATAATCTGGCGCAGCAGCAGCTCGCAACAACGTCTGGAAAAGCACGTTTGCGTCGCGTTCACTCGCCTTGGCTTTGTGTATGTTTGAATCGGGAACGACTAACGGTGATTAATTGTGTCTCAGGTGTTTGCCCTCTCCACTCACCCGTACGGCTGCAGAGTCATCCAGCGCATCCTCGAACACTGCCTTCCTGAGCAGACGCTGCCCATTCTGGAGGAGCTGCATCAGCACACGGAGCAGCTCGTGCAGGTAACACTCAGACTCCAGTTTGGCTCCAGGCGGCTCCTCTCTGAGCCGCCGGGCTTTGAAGCTTTGGCAGCGTTCGATGTGACGTCAGAGGCACCAGCTGTCCTCCTCACGCCGTTGTTGTTGTTGTTCACACGTTTCTGTGGTTTGTGTGATTCAGGACCAGTATGGAAACTACGTGATCCAGCACGTGTTGGAGCACGGTCGAGCCGAGGACAAGAGTAAAATTGTGGCTGAAATAAGAGGCAACGTCCTGGGACTCAGCCAGCACAAGTTTGCCAGGTGAGTTCCTCCACAGACATCCTGACACGCTCTCTGACATCACACCGCTGACAATTACAGGTAGTCCCCGACTTACGAGCGAGTTCCGTTACAACGAGGCGCTCGTAACACGGAAATCTCGTAATTTGGAACGGCCGCCACGTGTCTCGTAAGTCCGGAATTTCGCTCGTAAGTTGGAACGGTTTTGCTAGCGCGACTACAAACACTCGTTTTTCATCGAAAAACTGCTTATGAGTGCATAAAAATGATCGGAAACGTGTGTCCACATGTTTAGCTAACGAACTGTGGTGAAAAAACACAGAAAAACTCAGTATTTTTTGCGTTTTTTCCAAAAATTTGCCAGCTCGTAAGTCTGGATCCTCGTAAGTTAGAGCGCTCGTAAGTCGGGGACTACCTGTA
>JBBPBX010000136.1:68493-100129 GCA_038048925.1 Garcialebias charrua | reverse complement strand
TTAATCCTAGATGTTATTACTGTTTTTCTCTTGCATTTGTTGTTGGATGTAACTGGGACCCCGTGTACATAATCTCGTTTTCATCACATGTACCACATGCGGTGCAAATGACAATAAAGACTCTCTGACTCTGATTTTAAATAAACAGCACTCTACAATAAATAAACTATACTAACAATAATAAAAATCTTAATAAATGCAATAACAGTCAGAACCAGAACAATAAGCAGCAACAGACTGTTTACAATCTAACTAATCAAGTTTTTGTTCAGTAGCAGCAGTGTGGCTGTATTTGTCCTCTGTTGTGTACTCACAACTTCTTCTTGGTGGGACAGGTGGGACTGTGGGAACAGTTCAGAGTTCAGTTCAGTCATCACTTAGCTGCAGGTGGATTTACCTCTGTCACAGACTGGAAATAAAAAACAAAAGAGATTTAAAAAAACAAGTTAATAAGATTATGATTTAAAAAAAAAAGATTATTTAGATAATAAAACAATACCTCTTGAACAATTGAATCTCTCACTCTTCATCATGGCAGGCAGGGCTTTAATCTGGTCCAGGGCTTGTTGACAACATCAGTTAGTTTTTTCATAAAGAGCTGAACTTTTTGAAGTGTTGACATGATGAATGTCTCATAGTGACGCTCAGCAACTTTAAAACCTGCGCATATAACAACGTTCAGACAGATTCAGAAATTTAAAAACTCATAGGCTACAGCTTGTGGACCGCTGTGATTACCTGATGAAGGAGTTTTAATGCAGCTCTTCGGTCACGTTCGGATGAAGTAGTTTTAATACAGCTGCTGTTCACGTTCAGATGAAGTTTTAATACAGCTCTTCATTCACGTTCGGATGAAGGAGTTTTAATGCAGCTGCTGTTCACGTTCAGATGACAGTTTCCAGTGCTTTCACGTGACGTGTTGCTGCTGCACAGAGAGCTGCGTCACGCAATCAGCTGCTGCAGAGTCTTCATGAAACAAAGTCCACACAAGCTGCGCGTGCGCTCGTCTTTTAAAAAGAAAGTTATAACGTTCAAAAACAGGAGACCGCACGAGATGCTAACGGCTAAATGCTGCGCGTGCCACGCGAAAATAGGTCCGTGCTGAAACGCGCCCAGGAAATTTTGTTCCGCGGTGCATATATTCCCCTGTTAAGAACGTTTAATGAGTGAAAAAATAACCGAAACGGTACGCAGGTGGACCGAACCGAACGTGGTGTACCGGAACGGTTCGGTAAACCCATTATAACCGTTACATGCCTACTATATACCGCACGAGCCGCCACTGATACACGTACATGTACGGTAATGAACAGTTACCAAGTTACCAAGCACTTTGCCTATCCTAACACATTTGCATACTGTAATTTTTAATAAAACATAGATTAAAAAATAAAAAATAAGTAGTATGTTAACTCCATACATTTGGAGCCAGAAAAAGAGTTCAATAACTTACTGAAAGCCGTTTCTCCGCGGTGTTCGTCCATCCAAACAAGCTGCTCGCGTTAGCCCATCCAAAAGGGTGTCGGCGCTGCTTCTCCACATTAGCTCAGTGTCCCCCGACATCTTAGGCTGCCAGGCGGACATCGAGGCGAGCTCCCGGATGCAGATGGCCTCTCCGCGGCCTGTCGGCTCGGTGTCCCCCGATGGGGCGTTAGCATCCAACCATGCATCCTACAGCAAGGCTTGTTAGAATGTTAGCTCGTTGCTACTCTGTCTACTGCTTCACGCGGTCAACAGTGTCGTTTTGCTTCGCCCATCCGTTCCTCCACAAAACCACCGTTCAGCTCCAGATCATGTATCCGAGCGCGGGAACCTCTAATCGGACAAAGCCGGCTGTCGGCTGGAGCTAACTGGCTAAGGCTAAACTCGTAGGCAATGCCGAAAACTGACTGACTGCCGAAAACTGGCGGAAACTGTCGCAAAACTTTGTAAATCGGCTTAAAAATTAAAAAATATGTAATTATAATAATAATACTTTATTTATAAAGCCATTTAAAACAACCACAGTTGCAACAAAGTGCTGTAAACATGAAATTAATTTATAAAAAGGAACAGTTGTTATAATTTGAAGGGAATGGATATTTTTGTAAAACCAAAGTTTCTAACCAGTTTAAGGGGTAGGTCTACTTCAATACAGGGAATAAGTTTATGGAATTGTTTGGACTGTGATATTAAAAAAAAAGAAATCATTATTTTATTTAAGAAAAAGATCAAGACTATTTTGTTGACAAGATATATATATAAGTTAGTTAATATCTATTAACTATAATGAATAATTGCCCCTCATCGTGGAGTCAAAGAGGCTAATGGGAAATACCCTCCGTCCGTCTGGACATGTTGTGAAAGTAACTTGAAAAATAAATGTGGTGCCAACTTCCAGTTTGGTGTGTGGCTACATCTAGGCGTACAAATAGGTTCTTTAAAAAAATGTGGTTGCCAGCTCAAAATTCAAGATGGCTGCCACTGCAAATGTCATAAATGTTTGTGATGTGAGGATGATAGCTTGATAAATAAGAAGGTATCGATTTCTATTTTGATGTGCGGCTGAATCTAGGCAAGGAAGACAGAGTTGCCACGTCAACATTCAAGACATGCCACCATATGTGTAATCATGCGAGTTGAATAACTTGAAAAATAAGCAACGTGTCGACTTCCATTTCGATGTGTGGCTTCATCTAAATATAAGAAAGCTCCCTGTTGAACATTGGGTTGCCACATCAAAATCCAGTTCAGAAAACTACAAACGTTCACCATTGGAATCCCTCAGCGACGTGGGTTCGTCGACGTTACCATGTGTTTGAATTGCGTGCTGCCCGTTATTGTTGTTGCAGTTTGATTTTAAACAGTTGCATCATCTGTTTATGCTGCTCAGCGATCCTTGGCTCCACGCTGTGCATCACCAAACTCTCACGGTGACATAGTTTGTGTCAAAACGCTGTCGGACGCAGGATTCGTCCGGTTGGAAACTCTCGGCTTCTCCCTCCGCGACCGGTAACACACGCACATCACACTCACAGCTAGCGTGCACTGATGCACGTTAACTCTGAAGTCCTGATTATTGCCCACACACACACACGTTTGCAGTGGATTTAAATTAGTGGTGGCGGTGTGCAGCGGTTTTGTTGATTCAGTGAGTCAGAGGGAGACGGGGAACGCTTGGAGGTGTTTTAGGTAGGTCAAAACAGGCTGGGAACTCAGTCGGTGTGGATACTAAACCAACACACACACACACACACACAGAATCCCTTGCAGTAATTGGGCAGCTCTGCAGACATCCTCACACACATATTCTCTAGAGTGGGGGGTTTAGATGAATACAGAGACAAGAGGAGGGAGAGAAGGCTGGAAAAATGGGAGGTGCTCAGACCACAAGATAATGAGGAATAGTGAAGGAATGGAGGGATTGAAATGGAAAGAAGTAAAGGAGGGGGGTTGTGGAAAGATGCTGGGCAGTGGAAGAACGGAGGAGGAAAAAGAAGCTGGGAGTGATCCAGAGAGCAGGGGAACGAGGTGGACTTGGGGAGGAAAAAATGAGGGAAGCGAAGGGATCAGCGGTGGAGAGAAAGAAGATTGAGGGATGAGGGGGGAAAGACGGAGAGGGAAAATGAGGGCTGGATGATGGTGGATGACAGCGAGGGGATGGAGATGGAGGGATGTCGAGGGCGGGGTGGGGGAGGCGTGCACTGCTCATTTCCCAGGAGACCGTGCCTCTACCTGCTCTCTGCGGCCGTCGCCATGACAACCACCACGGCTGCCGCTGTCACAGCTTTATTGCCCTTCTCTCCATTCCCTCCTTCTTCATCCCCCACTTTCATTCTTCTCATTCACAGCTTTTCCACTCTTCTCTCAATTACTTCTTTTACTTTTTTTTATTTATCCTTCCTTTGCCTTGCTGCATCTTCATCCCTCTCCCTCGGCTCTCTCCTCCTCCTCCTCTCCATCCCATCTGTTCCTGTTACTACGAGTGAAAAACAATCGAGACGCACGGATGGCGGTTGTGTTTCACCTTTTTTTTTTTTTAAAAACAGCAATGTGTGCGTGCCATTAGCGGGCTCTAAATTAGAGATTACCAACGGAATGCCGTCTCCCCAAACCACAAAGCATTCTGGGATGTCAGAGTGTTCACTATAAATAAAGCCTCCAGAAACAGGGTGCCTCCTTCCCTCCATCTACCTGTGTGTGAGAAAGAGTCATAGTAATGTTAGCTATACACTGAGATGATACTAATTCAAGGAAGGTTCTGTTTAGGTCCACTCTTCCTCTTCTTGGGTTTCCATAATTCAACGTTAATTATAATAAAGATGGTCTGGAGTGTCTCCAGGCAGGAGGATGATGAGGTCGGCTTTCGCTCTCCTGCCCAAAACCTCAGCCACGTTTAAACTGGGAGCAGCAACACACAAACACACGTTAGACAGATTCTTAGACAAATTATGTCATTTCCATAAACTGCGTCGTGTCATTGGAAGCGAGTCGTTTCCTCTTCCTTTTGACAGAATCAGCTGTTTGTGTCCTCCTCGTGTGTTTTGGTTGCCTGGTTGAACGCAGCTGTGCTTTGCTTCAGAATGATGAAACAAGTTGTTGCCTTCCCCTCCTTAGAGGGCACACATTTGACAACATATTGAACTTTATTGCAACAATGGTAGTCAAACGATGTTGCTATCATCAAAGTAGGCTTTGTCAACTAAAGATTTACCTGTAAATCACTTATTTACCCTTGATTTTAAAATAATTGCTGACCGAGTGGTTCTTTTAATAGCTTGCTGCGCATTTTCAGCTTGTCTGGATTAAGCACTAAACGTAAAATTAGGTTAAACCTTGTTCACACTTGATCCTGCAACATCTCCCTCTTAGGAAGCTATGCCACAGCAGCATGAGCATTATCCTTTCTAAACATAAATATTCTTGTTTTTTTTATTTATTTTGTTTAGCTACAGATGTAATTCTTGTAAAGCAGGGTTTGATCTGTTGTGCTGCAGAAAGGCAAAGTTATCTGCAACAGTTTCCGTTGACCGTCATCACATCTAAAACCTGCAGGAAGCTGTCCGTCAAGGACAAATTGCTTGAAACAACATTGTCTCTGCTACAAACACTAAACTTGGTATCTGACATGATGTTCTTGTCCTCAAGATCCAGCTTGTAAATGTCCAACGGCCTTACGTGGCATGTAAATCAGAGGACATTTGAACCAGGTTGTATTTTCTTGCCGATGACAATACCCCAGTCCAATGTTCCCTCTAAATTTTCATGTGTCTGGGCATACACACAAGCTCTCTGAGCACACTGAGGACCACTATGAGCAACATCAGGAGTGCGCACTATGGCCACACACCTGTTATAAACCTGGGATCATAGAAAGTTACATGGCTTATTAAAAGAATCAGATTACAGCAGCAACTTCCATGAGTTTGCTTTTAATATAAGTGATTTTGCAGCTCCCAGCTGAATGCATGCAGCTCAAAAACCAGTTTTATTTAACTACAGACTTTATTATTTTATTTGAATTAGACGTTTTAACCCTTTAACTTTATTTATTCATGTTCCTCAGAGGGAAAATCAACCTTCTTAATTAAACTGTCAGCCTCAAATAAATATACAGTATCTAATTTAGATGATTTTTATTTTAATGCTTGTAGGGTTTTTGTTTAAAATCTCCACATTACTGTATTATTTTTTTATTGACAAAATATTTATTTTACTGTAAGTTTTTAAAAAGTGTATTTTCCTCCTTGGTCCCTGGGTCAACATCTGCAGAGCTCAGAAACTGATGCTTGGTACCTCCTGGCGTTCTGCTCTTCCTCTTTATCACGTGACTTTATCGTGCACTGACCTCCATTCAACTTCTGCGTCTTTTTCTTATTTTTCCTGCAGATTTGGTGCTTGACAAATAACTTGGAGCCTCCTTCAGAAAGGAGGGGGATTGTTTATGTGTTCAGCGGTGTGTGTGTGTGTGTGTGTGTGTGTGCGAGTGTGCAGCTTCTCGCTGTAACGCGCTTGATATTTGACTTTATTCAGATAAAAGACGTGGTGTGGATTATTGATCATAACTCTGATTTTACTTGACCTAACAACGAGATTTAAAATCTGTAGTTTTAACACTAATTGACCCACGTACCTGTCCCGGTGTGACAAACTCCGTCTTCTGCATGATCTGACTGTGAAGCTGCATACACACATGCTTGCTGTTCTAAGACCCGCCTTCCTGTTAGTGATTGGTCAAAACAACGTGAGCTTCAATGTGATTGGATGTAATCGCTGTCCATCAATCATTTTAAGTTGAGGCGGACCGGCGGGCTGACCATACCCAATCAGATCCCGCACTTGTGTGATGCGTTCAAGGCGTATAGGACATACTGCCACATTCAGTTTAATTTGGATGCGCGCAAAAAATTTATTGTGCGCTGAGAATGTGTTAGCAGTGTGCAACTGCGCATGCACGCAGCTTAGAGGGAACATTGCCCCAGTCCAAGACAAGCATCTTTGTTGTATACCATATTTTTCGGCCTACAAGTCGCAGTTGTTGTTTTTTTTTTGCATAATTTGCATGCCCTGCGACTTATTTATGTTCCCCCCCCCCTATTTATGAACCAAATTTTGGCTGAGATATGAACGTTTTCATTTATTCTGACATGGAAAATATTGCACTACAATTTTCAGCTGCTATGCACTCGAGAAATATGGTAAATGGTAAATGGAGCTTATTTATATAGCGCTTTCCAGCCCCCTGTGAGGAGCCCCAAAGCACTTTACAATACCAGCCATACACCCATTCATTCAGACATTCATACACCGGTAGTGGTAAATATGGTATGGCATTTTGTCATGTAATAGGTAAAAGTGGATATTAATGACGCAATCGGCTTGCCATAGCCTGCCACCTACATCCAGCTCTGGGATCATGCCTGGAGCAACCATCAATTCAGATTTGTTTTGCTGTGCAACCCCGGCAAAATGCAGCCAATTTGACCATTGAAATGCATTTATTACGGTAAGTAAAAGTTCAACTGAGACACACCGTTGCTATAAAGTCAAGCAAACAAATAATTGTTTTTAGGTGGTTATCTTGTTAAATTTCGAAGAAATACACAGAGAGTCGTCCCTCTGCGCACTCCTGCTTCCACATATCGGCTTTTGAAATGTAGCTGATTTGACCGTCAAAGTGCATTTATTAAAAGAAAGTTAAACTGAGACACACCTTTGCTATCATTTCAAGCAAACAAACAATTGTTTTCAAGTGTTAATCTCGTAAAATTCTTGTTAATGTCCTCCCGTGCACACTCGAGCGGCCGCCATTTGGCAGCCAATCGATTTTTGGCACAACACCGGCCCACATTTCTGGGTTGTCAGCGGTGATGTATAATAGATGCGACGTATACGGCGAAGCGACTTATTTATGTTTTTCCCACTTCATTAGACATATTTAGACTGATGCGACGTATACAGCGGTGCAATGTGTATGGCGAAAAATACGGTAGATTGAAGCACTTAAGGCTTCACCCTCTGCTTTATACACATTCACCAACTCTCCCCTGTGACTACCTCCCTTTCTGGCTCAGAAACACAACAGTGGCTGGTCAATTTTAACCACCCATGCTCTGTTTGTTCTTATGAATGAATCAAGGCGAGTCAAAGGTGTATCTGATTGGAGTCTTTTGTGAGTTTGGTGAACAAAGATTTTTTTGTTGTTCTTGCCCCACTTTTTTATTTTGTGCAGGTGAGTTAAATGCCATCTGCTTATAAGACATTTGAACATATATTAAGTCTTAAAAATTGTGTTTTAAAAAAACTACTGTTTCCTGACAAACAGCATTTTACGATTAGTTGTGACAAAATGTCTGCTGCTGTTGGTTGTTGTTGCTGTTTTTTTATTTTTATTTGTCTGAAACTTTCTTTTGACCTGCTTTTCCTGGAAATGCCATCCCTGTTCTCCTGAGAGTACATCTTTTCAAATTACTGCTCAAAGCGCTGAGAGGATGTTTGCACCGTACAGTTAAGGAGCGCACGTGAATGAAAACGCACCAGAAAATGCAGGTTATGTCCTCCCGGGGGAACTTGAGGCTTTAAAAGAAGAAACATTGGTTAAGTTAAACCGGAAATGACTTCGGGTTCAGATAAACGCTGAAATAGTTCAAGATGTGAATAAACTCTGAGTAATTCAGTATTTAAAGTTGTCTTTTATGGATAAACGTCATTTTAAGAGTAAGACGATGTCACTTTCACAAACATTTGCTTGTATGTTAGACGTCTACAACCTATTCGTGTTTGACTGACATTATTATGTAGTGGGAGGTGAGTATTTATAGATCTGGAACTTCCTGAGGGAAGCACAATGTGTTTTTTTCTTCTTACAGTTGTTTTCTTATGTGTGAAAACGGTAGCAGAGAAGCACATGGAGGCAGTTAATGTGAGAAACGCCGTGTGCAAGAGGCATGTGACTGTGTGTGCAGTTTAAATAATTCAGCCCGACGTCCCGACAGAGGAGCGAATGAGGTCAGGAGCTCATTGCTGCAAACGTTTTTCCTCCTCTCCCTCCATCCATCCAGCTCGACGCCCACCAGCTTTGCTCGCATTTCGCCGCTGCAGATCCTCCCCGTTTGTTCTGCCCGTCCTAATAAACAGGAACTTAATAACAGACGGCTTCCCTCATGTTGCTCACGGCCATGTCACGGTTTGCAGGGAGACCAGACCCAGGAATGCAGACCAGTACAAGGAGCTCGAAAAACTAAGAGAAGGGGAAAAAGATAGAAAATAATAAAACTCTAGGAGGCATGGAGGAGAACCGGACAGGGCCTGGAGACACAATGCCGTACTACAGACAAGTGGGGACTGGGAGACTATACCTGCTTTGCCATTAATGAGTCTGACTCGAGTTGGTTCTCGTCTTGTCTGTTCTTCTCAAGTGTAGGTGAATACCAGTAGTATAGTCGGTTCTTCTCAAGTGTAGGTGAATACCAGTAGTATAGTCGGTTCTTAAGTGTAGGTGAATACCAGTAGTATAGTCGGTTCTTAAGTGTAGGTGAATACCAGTAGTATACAGTAGTCGGTTCTTCTCAAGTGTAGGTGAATACTAGCCTGGTTTAAACCAGACCCTTGTCCTTCACTTCGCTTTGGACTAGGGTCTGGCATCTCTGCCATAGACAACGATTTCTCCTGGAGATTTTTGAATGGACCAATCAGAGAACAGGAGGCAGAGTTTTGTTAGTTTAGCCTGGCGAGGTCCAGGCTATCAGATAAATTGCTCAGAAACCACTCGGTGGATATTTTTTCTGCCACCAGTGTGTAATTATATGTCTTTAATTTACTGACTGTTGGCCTAGATGAAACATTTGAGATAAAATTCGATTTTTTATCATTTATTTTCGTAGCGCACCCGAGGCTGTTTGGAAAATATCAAACCGAAACTATTTAATATCCAGCAGATTTGACCATTTCGTGAATTGATTTAGGAACTGTTAAGCTCAGGAACACTTCTGATATAACGTCAGCTATGAAATATATTTTTTCTCAGCAGAGAAATAATAGTTTTTTACCTTGTTTTGATGAAAATTCGTTCGTGGCGGCAGCCATTTTGAATGACGACGTCAGTCGACATCGTTCAAAACTCCGCCTTCTGCTCTCTGATTGCTCAGGAACACTTCTGATATAACGTCAGCTATGAAATATATTTTTTCTCAGCAGAGAAATAATAGTTTTTTACCTTGTTTTATTGAAAATTCCTTCGTGGCGGCAGCCATTTTGAATGACGACGTCAGTCGACGTCGTTCAAAACTCCGCCTTCTGTTCTCTGATTGGTCCGAACAAAAATCTACCGGAGAAATGGTTGTGGATGGGAGAAGTCCCAGACTGTGCAGTGAAGGGAAATGAGAATTGAGCGGAGCTGTGCAGGAAGGCGAGGGCCAGGCTAGGTGAATACCAGTAGTATAGTCGGTTCTTAAGTGTAGGTGAATACCAGTAGTATAGTCGGTTCTTCTCAAGTGTAGGTGAATATCTATAGCTACTGTGACTTGTTTCCCAGCTCTGTGGCCAGGATCATCATTGAAAAGTGGGTGGTATCGTCTAGTCCGCCAGCAAAGAAAGAAAGACCTCTGGGCTAGGCCTGTCACAATAACAAATTTTGCTGGGCGATTAATTGTCTCAGAAATGATTGCGATAAACGATAATATTGTTTGAAGTTGTACAATAATTAGTAATTATTGTCAACTTAAGAAGAAATGTTGGTTTTGACCACTGGATGGCAGTATAAGACTGTTTGAACCTAAGGATGGATAGTGAGGGAGCGAACAGCGTGTCTCTTTATGAAAATGGGAAGGAGGTCCCTTGACATGACATGGGCTGTCTCTCTTTCCTTTTTTCCGGTTTTTACAAAATGGCATAGCATTTTTCACACAAAGCTTTTAATAAAACCTCAGTAAACAAGTTCTCAGCTTCTTTTTGCAGAGAAAAACAACTTTTTACACGAAGACACCGGTTTCAACTGTGAATTTTGGAGCTTCGACAAGACGGCCAATCAACAGCTGCTGCCTGCTTACGTCAAAATCCTCACCTCGGAGCCGTTTGCTTAGAACCTCGAACAGGATGGTCCCATAAACTGGACTCAGTGGGCTTGGGTGCAGGCAGTGGGCAGGCCCTTAACTGTGCGGTGTGGTGTAGAACCGATGAGGGCTGAGACAGTGGATTAGCACCATATATGACCTGGTGGCATAATGGAAACAGGAAACAGGTGTAGGGGCGTGGCAGAATGGAGAAAAAAACACTGATGTGAGGAAAATCTGTAACTAGCATAAAGATCACAAAGAACAAACTGAATTACCCTTTAGGGATAAATAAATGTCTGAATCTGAAACAAGAGCAAATAACCCACAATCAGGAAACACAAATAACTACCACAAAACAACCAAAAAAAAAAAACCCAGACTGTCCCCACAATTATCAGCAGGCCTCGAGGGGAGAACGAACATCGATCCAATTAAACATGGACACTAGAAGTCGATGTGTGTGTGTGTGTGTGTGTGTACGTTCTGAAGTAAACCTTTGAACCTGGTTATTTGGGGACTTTTTCAAAGGTGTTCTGCAGTTTGAACTAGTCTGAAGCTAATGAGCTCTCACTGTGTGTGTGTTTGAGTGGCTGCTGCAGAACACACACACTCACACTCGAGTTTGCGGCAGCAGGTGATTCATTCTTAATCTTTCATTCCAACAGTTATGGATTAGCCATAATCTTCCCCACTGAGACTCGAGCCTGAAAGACTGACTGACGCTGAGTGTGTGTGTGTGTGTGTGTGTGTGTGTGTTTGTTTAGCTGTGGGACGTGATAATTGTTTCCCTTGTTGAACTGAGTGCGATGGCTGTAATGACAGGACATGATATGATTGAGGCAGATACGTAACACAGACTGTCAGGGCACACGACTCTGAAACATAATACACAGCAGGAGGGCGAGGACGAGATCTTTACACAGAACGTGTGCCCTGACAGTCTGTGTTACGTATCTGCCTCAATCATATCATGTCCTGTCATTACAGCCATCGCACTCAGTTCAACAAGGGAAACAATTATCACGTCCCACAGCTAAACAAACACACACACACACACACACTCAGCGTCAGTCAGTCTTTCAGGCTCGAGTCTCAGTGGGGAAGATTATGGCTAATCCATAACTGTTGGAATGAAAGATTAAGAATGAATCACCTGCTGCCGCAAACTCGAGTGTGAGTGTGTGTGTTCTGCAGCAGCCACTCAAACACACACACAGTGAGAGCTCATTAGCTTCAGACTAGTTCAAACTGCAGAACACCTTTGAAAAAGTCCCCAAATAACCAGGTTCAAAGGTTTACTTCAGAACGTACACACACACACACACACACACATCGACTTCTAGTGTCCATGTTTAATTGGATCGATGTTCGTTCTCCCCTCGAGGCCTGCTGATAATTGTGGGGACAGTCTGGGTCTGGGTTTTTTTTTTTTTTTTGGTTGTTTTGTGGTAGTTATTTGTGTTTCCTGATTGTGGGTTATTTGCTCTTGTTTCAGATTCAGACATTTATTTATCCCTAAAGGGTAATTCAGTTTGTTCTTTGTGATCTTTATGCTAGTTACAGATTTTCCTCACATCAGTGTTTTTTTCTCCATTCTGCCACGCCCCTACACCTGTTTCCTGTTTCCATTATGCCACCAGGTCATATATGGTGCTAATCCACTGTCTCAGCCCTCATCGGTTCTACACCACACCGCACAGTTAAGGGCCTGCCCACTGCCTGTACCCAAGCCCACTTAGTCCAGTGTATGGGACCATCCTGTTCGAGGTTCTAAGCAAACGGCTCCGAGGTGAGGATTTTGACGTAAGCAGGCAGCAGCTGTTGATTGGCCGTCTTGTCGAAGCTCCAAAATTCACAGTTGAAACCGGTGTCTTCGTGTAAAAAGTTGTTTTTCTCTGCAAAAAGAAGCTGAGAACTTGTTTACTGAGGTTTTATTAAAAGCTTTGTGTGAAAAATGCTATGCCATTTTGTAAAAACCGGAAAAAAGGAAAGAGAGACAGCCCATGTCATGTCAAGGGACCTCCTTCCCATTTTCATAAAGAGACACGCTGTTCGCTCCCTCACTATCCATCCTTAGGTTCAAACAGTCTTATACTGCCATCCAGTGGTCAAAACCAACATTTCTTCTTAAGTTGACAATAATTACTAATTATTGTACAACTTCAAACAATATTATCGTTTATCGCAATCATTTCTGAGACAATTAATCGCCCAGCAAAATTTGTTATTGTGACAGGCCTAGCCCAGAGGTCTTTCTTTCTTTGCTGGCGGACTAGACGATACCACCCACTTTTCAATGATGATCCTGGCCACAGAGCTGGGAAACAAGTCACAGTAGCTATAGATATTCACCTACACTTGAGAAGAACCGACTATACTACTGGTATTCACCTACACTTAAGAACCGACTATACTACTGGTATTCACCTAGCCTGGCCCTCGCCTTCCTGCACAGCTCCGCTCAATTCTCATTTCCCTTCACTGCACAGTCTGGGACTTCTCCCATCCACAACCATTTCTCCGGTAGATTTTTGTTCGGACCAATCAGAGAGCAGAAGGCGGAGTTTTGAACGACGTCGACTGACGTCGTCATTCAAAATGGCTGCCGCCACGAAGGAATTTTCAATAAAACAAGGTAAAAAACTATTATTTCTCTGCTGAGAAAAAATATATTTCATAGCTGACGTTATATCAGAAGTGTTCCTGAGCAATCAGAGAGCAGAAGGCGGAGTTTTGAACGATGTCGACTGACGTCGTCATTCAAAATGGCTGCCGCCACGAACGAATTTTCATCAAAACAAGGTAAAAAACTATTATTTCTCTGCTGAGAAAAAATATATTTCATAGCTGACGTTATATCAGAAGTGTTCCTGAGCTTAACAGTTCCTAAATCAATTCACGAAATGGTCAAATCTGCTGGATATTAAATAGTTTCGGTTTGATATTTTCCAAACAGCCTCGGGTGCGCTACGAAAATAAATGATAAAAAATCGAATTTTATCTCAAATGTTTCATCTAGGCCAACAGTCAGTAAATTAAAGACATATAATTACACACTGGTGGCAGAAAAAATATCCACCGAGTGGTTTCTGAGCAATTTATCTGATAGCCTGGACCTCGCCAGGCTAAACTAACAAAACTCTGCCTCCTGTTCTCTGATTGGTCCATTCAAAAATCTCCAGGAGAAATCGTTGTCTATGGCAGAGATGCCAGACCCTAGTCCAAAGCGAAGTGAAGGACAAGGGTCTGGTTTAAACCAGGCTAGTATTCACCTACACTTGAGAAGAACCGACTACTGTATACTACTGGTATTCACCTACACTTAAGAACCGACTATACTACTGGTATTCACCTACACTTAAGAACCGACTATACTACTGGTATTCACCTACACTTGAGAAGAACCGACTATACTACTGGTATTCACCTACACTTGAGAAGAACAGACAAGACGAGAACCAACTCGAGTCAGACTCATTAATGGCAAAGCAGGTATAGTCTCCCAGTCCCCACTTGTCTGTAGTACGGCATTGTGTCTCCAGGCCCTGTCCGGTTCTCCTCCATGCCTCCTAGAGTTTTATTATTTTCTATCTTTTTCCCCTTCTCTTAGTTTTTCGAGCTCCTTGTACTGGTCTGCATTCCTGGGTCTGGTCTCCCTGCAAACCGTGACATGGCCGTGAGCAACATGAGGGAAGCCGTCTGTTATTAAGTTCCTGTTTATTAGGACGGGCAGAACAAACGGGGAGGATCTGCAGCGGCGAAATGCGAGCAAAGCTGGTGGGCGTCGAGCTGGATGGATGGAGGGAGAGGAGGAAAAACGTTTGCAGCAATGAGCTCCTGACCTCATTCGCTCCTCTGTCGGGACGTCGGGCTGAATTATTTAAACTGCACACACAGTCACATGCCTCTTGCACACGGCGTTTCTCACATTAACTGCCTCCATGTGCTTCTCTGCTACCGTTTTCACACATAAGAAAACAACTGTAAGAAGAAAAAAACACATTGTGCTTCCCTCAGGAAGTTCCAGATCTATAAATACTCACCTCCCACTACATAATAATGTCAGTCAAACACGAATAGGTTGTAGACGTCTAACATACAAGCAAATGTTTGTGAAAGTGACATCGTCTTACTCTTAAAATGACGTTTATCCATAAAAGACAACTTTAAATACTGAATTACTCAGAGTTTATTCACATCTTGAACTATTTCAGCGTTTATCTGAACCCGAAGTCATTTCCGGTTTAACTTAACCAATGTTTCTTCTTTTAAAGCCTCAAGTTCCCCCGGGAGGACATAACCTGCATTTTCTGGTGCGTTTTCATTCACGTGCGCTCCTTAACTGTACGGTGCAAACATCCTCTCAGCGCTTTGAGCAGTAATTTGAAAAGATGTACTCTCAGGAGAACAGGGATGGCATTTCCAGGAAAAGCAGGTCAAAAGAAAGTTTCAGACAAATAAAAATAAAAAAACAGCAACAACAACCAACAGCAGCAGACATTTTGTCACAACTAATCGTAAAATGCTGTTTGTCAGGAAACAGTAGTTTTTTTAAAACACAATTTTTAAGACTTAATATATGTTCAAATGTCTTATAAGCAGATGGCATTTAACTCACCTGCACAAAATAAAAAAGTGGGGCAAGAACAACAAAAAAATCTTTGTTCACCAAACTCACAAAAGACTCCAATCAGATACACCTTTGACTCGCCTTGATTCATTCATAAGAACAAACAGAGCATGGGTGGTTAAAATTGACCAGCCACTGTTGTGTTTCTGAGCCAGAAAGGGAGGTAGTCACAGGGGAGAGTTGGTGAATGTGTATAAAGCAGAGGGTGAAGCCTTAAGTGCTTCAATCTACCGTATTTTTCGCCATACACATTGCACCGCTGTATACGTCGCATCAGTCTAAATATGTCTAATGAAGTGGGAAAAACATAAATAAGTCGCTTCGCCGTATACGTCGCATCTATTATACATCACCGCTGACAACCCAGAAATGTGGGCCGGTGTTGTGCCAAAAATCGATTGGCTGCCAAATGGCGGCCGCTCGAGTGTGCACGGGAGGACATTAACAAGAATTTTACGAGATTAACACTTGAAAACAATTGTTTGTTTGCTTGAAATGATAGCAAAGGTGTGTCTCAGTTTAACTTTCTTTTAATAAATGCACTTTGACGGTCAAATCAGCTACATTTCAAAAGCCGATATGTGGAAGCAGGAGTGCGCAGAGGGACGACTCTCTGTGTATTTCTTCGAAATTTAACAAGATAACCACCTAAAAACAATTATTTGTTTGCTTGACTTTATAGCAACGGTGTGTCTCAGTTGAACTTTTACTTACCGTAATAAATGCATTTCAATGGTCAAATTGGCTGCATTTTGCCGGGGTTGCACAGCAAAACAAATCTGAATTGATGGTTGCTCCAGGCATGATCCCAGAGCTGGATGTAGGTGGCAGGCTATGGCAAGCCGATTGCGTCATTAATATCCACTTTTACCTATTACATGACAAAATGCCATACCATATTTACCACTACCGGTGTATGAATGTCTGAATGAATGGGTGTATGGCTGGTATTGTAAAGTGCTTTGGGGCTCCTCACAGGGGGCTGGAAAGCGCTATATAAATAAGCTCCATTTACCATTTACCATATTTCTCGAGTGCATAGCAGCTGAAAATTGTAGTGCAATATTTTCCATGTCAGAATAAATGAAAACGTTCATATCTCAGCCAAAATTTGGTTCATAAATAGGGGGGGGGGAACATAAATAAGTCGCAGGGCATGCAAATTATGCAAAAAAAAAACAACAACTGCGACTTGTAGGCCGAAAAATATGGTATACAACAAAGATGCTTGTCTTGGACTGGGGCAATGTTCCCTCTAAGCTGCGTGCATGCGCAGTTGCACACTGCTAACACATTCTCAGCGCACAATAAATTTTTTGCGCGCATCCAAATTAAACTGAATGTGGCAGTATGTCCTATACGCCTTGAACGCATCACACAAGTGCGGGATCTGATTGGGTATGGTCAGCCCGCCGGTCCGCCTCAACTTAAAATGATTGATGGACAGCGATTACATCCAATCACATTGAAGCTCACGTTGTTTTGACCAATCACTAACAGGAAGGCGGGTCTTAGAACAGCAAGCATGTGTGTATGCGGCTTCACAGTCAGATCATGCAGAAGACGGAGTTTGTCACACCGGGACAGGTACGTGGGTCAATTAGTGTTAAAACTACAGATTTTAAATCTCGTTGTTAGGTCAAGTAAAATCAGAGGTATGATAAATAATCCACACCACGTCTTTTATCTGAATAAAGTCAAATATCAAGCGCGTTACAGCGAGAAGCTGCACACTCGCACACACACACACACCACACACACACCGCTGAACACATAAACAATCCCCGTCCTTTCTGAAGGAGGAAGTTATTTGTCAAGCACCAAATCTGCAGGAAAAATAAGAAAAAGATGCAGAAGTTGAATGGAGGTCAGTGCACGATAAAGTCACGTGATAAAGAGGAAGAGCAGAACCAGGCCAGGTGTGCAGAGGAGCAGGTCCAGAACCAAGCATCAGTTTCTGAGCTCTGCAGATGTTGACCCAGGGACCAAGGAGGAAAATACACTTTTTAAAAACTTACAGTAAAATAATTTTGTCAATAAAAAAATAATACAGTAATGTGGAGATTTTAAACAAAACCCCTACAAGCATTAAAATAAAAATCATCTAAATTAGATACTGTATATTTATTTGAGGCTGACAGTTTAATTAAGAAGGTTGATTTTCCCTCTGAGGAACATGAATAAATAAAGTGAAAGGGTTAAAATGTCTAATTCAAATAAAACAATAAAGTCTGTAGTTAAATAAAACTGGTTTTTGAGCTGCATGCATTCAGCTGGGAGCTGCAAAATCACTTATATTAAAAGCAAACTCACGGAAGTTGCTGCTGTAATCTGATTCTTTTAATAAGCCATGTAACTTTCTATGATCCCAGGTTTATAACAGGTGTGTGGCCATAGTGCGCACTCCTGATGTTGCTCATAGTGGTCCTCAGTGTGCTCAGAGAGCTTGTGTGTATGCCCAGACACATGAAAATTTAGAGGGAACATTGGACTGGGGTATTGTCATCGGCAAGAAAATACAACCTGGTTCAAATGTCCTCTGATTTACATGCCACGTAAGGCCGTTGGACATTTACAAGCTGGATCTTGAGGACAAGAACATCATGTCAGATACCAAGTTTAGTGTTTGTAGCAGAGACAATGTTGTTTCAAGCAATTTGTCCTTGACGGACAGCTTCCTGCAGGTTTTAGATGTGATGACGGTCAACGGAAACTGTTGCAGATAACTTTGCCTTTCTGCAGCACAACAGATCAAACCCTGCTTTACAAGAATTACATCTGTAGCTAAACAAAATAAATAAAAAAAACAAGAATATTTATGTTTAGAAAGGATAATGCTCATGCTGCTGTGGCATAGCTTCCTAAGAGGGAGATGTTGCAGGATCAAGTGTGAACAAGGTTTAACCTAATTTTACGTTTAGTGCTTAATCCAGACAAGCTGAAAATGCGCAGCAAGCTATTAAAAGAACCACTCGGTCAGCAATTATTTTAAAATCAAGGGTAAATAAGTGATTTACAGGTAAATCTTTAGTTGACAAAGCCTACTTTGATGATAGCAACATCGTTTGACTACCATTGTTGCAATAAAGTTCAATATGTTGTCAAATGTGTGCCCTCTAAGGAGGGGAAGGCAACAACTTGTTTCATCATTCTGAAGCAAAGCACAGCTGCGTTCAACCAGGCAACCAAAACACACGAGGAGGACACAAACAGCTGATTCTGTCAAAAGGAAGAGGAAACGACTCGCTTCCAATGACACGACGCAGTTTATGGAAATGACATAATTTGTCTAAGAATCTGTCTAACGTGTGTTTGTGTGTTGCTGCTCCCAGTTTAAACGTGGCTGAGGTTTTGGGCAGGAGAGCGAAAGCCGACCTCATCATCCTCCTGCCTGGAGACACTCCAGACCATCTTTATTATAATTAACGTTGAATTATGGAAACCCAAGAAGAGGAAGAGTGGACCTAAACAGAACCTTCCTTGAATTAGTATCATCTCAGTGTATAGCTAACATTACTATGACTCTTTCTCACACACAGGTAGATGGAGGGAAGGAGGCACCCTGTTTCTGGAGGCTTTATTTATAGTGAACACTCTGACATCCCAGAATGCTTTGTGGTTTGGGGAGACGGCATTCCGTTGGTAATCTCTAATTTAGAGCCCGCTAATGGCACGCACACATTGCTGTTTTTAAAAAAAAAAAAAGGTGAAACACAACCGCCATCCGTGCGTCTCGATTGTTTTTCACTCGTAGTAACAGGAACAGATGGGATGGAGAGGAGGAGGAGGAGAGAGCCGAGGGAGAGGGATGAAGATGCAGCAAGGCAAAGGAAGGATAAATAAAAAAAAGTAAAAGAAGTAATTGAGAGAAGAGTGGAAAAGCTGTGAATGAGAAGAATGAAAGTGGGGGATGAAGAAGGAGGGAATGGAGAGAAGGGCAATAAAGCTGTGACAGCGGCAGCCGTGGTGGTTGTCATGGCGACGGCCGCAGAGAGCAGGTAGAGGCACGGTCTCCTGGGAAATGAGCAGTGCACGCCTCCCCCACCCCGCCCTCGACATCCCTCCATCTCCATCCCCTCGCTGTCATCCACCATCATCCAGCCCTCATTTTCCCTCTCCGTCTTTCCCCCCTCATCCCTCAATCTTCTTTCTCTCCACCGCTGATCCCTTCGCTTCCCTCATTTTTTCCTCCCCAAGTCCACCTCGTTCCCCTGCTCTCTGGATCACTCCCAGCTTCTTTTTCCTCCTCCGTTCTTCCACTGCCCAGCATCTTTCCACAACCCCCCTCCTTTACTTCTTTCCATTTCAATCCCTCCATTCCTTCACTATTCCTCATTATCTTGTGGTCTGAGCACCTCCCATTTTTCCAGCCTTCTCTCCCTCCTCTTGTCTCTGTATTCATCTAAACCCCCCACTCTAGAGAATATGTGTGTGAGGATGTCTGCAGAGCTGCCCAATTACTGCAAGGGAGTGTGTGTGTGTGTGTGTGTGTGTTGGTTTAGTATCCACACCGACTGAGTTCCCAGCCTGTTTTGACCTACCTAAAACACCTCCAAGCGTTCCCCGTCTCCCTCTGACTCACTGAATCAACAAAACCGCTGCACACCGCCACCACTAATTTAAATCCACTGCAAACGTGTGTGTGTGTGGGCAATAATCAGGACTTCAGAGTTAACGTGCATCAGTGCACGCTAGCTGTGAGTGTGATGTGCGTGTGTTACCGGTCGCGGAGGGAGAAGCCGAGAGTTTCCAACCGGACGAATCCTGCGTCCGACAGCGTTTTGACACAAACTATGTCACCGTGAGAGTTTGGTGATGCACAGCGTGGAGCCAAGGATCGCTGAGCAGCATAAACAGATGATGCAACTGTTTAAAATCAAACTGCAACAACAATAACGGGCAGCACGCAATTCAAACACATGGTAACGTCGACGAACCCACGTCGCTGAGGGATTCCAATGGTGAACGTTTGTAGTTTTCTGAACTGGATTTTGATGTGGCAACCCAATGTTCAACAGGGAGCTTTCTTATATTTAGATGAAGCCACACATCGAAATGGAAGTCGACACGTTGCTTATTTTTCAAGTTATTCAACTCGCATGATTACACATATGGTGGCATGTCTTGAATGTTGACGTGGCAACTCTGTCTTCCTTGCCTAGATTCAGCCGCACATCAAAATAGAAATCGATACCTTCTTATTTATCAAGCTATCATCCTCACATCACAAACATTTATGACATTTGCAGTGGCAGCCATCTTGAATTTTGAGCTGGCAACCACATTTTTTTAAAGAACCTATTTGTACGCCTAGATGTAGCCACACACCAAACTGGAAGTTGGCACCACATTTATTTTTCAAGTTACTTTCACAACATGTCCAGACGGACGGAGGGTATTTCCCATTAGCCTCTTTGACTCCACGATGAGGGGCAATTATTCATTATAGTTAATAGATATTAACTAACTTATATATATATCTTGTCAACAAAATAGTCTTGATCTTTTTCTTAAATAAAATAATGATTTCTTTTTTTTTAATATCACAGTCCAAACAATTCCATAAACTTATTCCCTGTATTGAAGTAGACCTACCCCTTAAACTGGTTAGAAACTTTGGTTTTACAAAAATATCCATTCCCTTCAAATTATAACAACTGTTCCTTTTTATAAATTAATTTCATGTTTACAGCACTTTGTTGCAACTGTGGTTGTTTTAAATGGCTTTATAAATAAAGTATTATTATTATAATTACATATTTTTTAATTTTTAAGCCGATTTACAAAGTTTTGCGACAGTTTCCGCCAGTTTTCGGCAGTCAGTCAGTTTTCGGCATTGCCTACGAGTTTAGCCTTAGCCAGTTAGCTCCAGCCGACAGCCGGCTTTGTCCGATTAGAGGTTCCCGCGCTCGGATACATGATCTGGAGCTGAACGGTGGTTTTGTGGAGGAACGGATGGGCGAAGCAAAACGACACTGTTGACCGCGTGAAGCAGTAGACAGAGTAGCAACGAGCTAACATTCTAACAAGCCTTGCTGTAGGATGCATGGTTGGATGCTAACGCCCCATCGGGGGACACCGAGCCGACAGGCCGCGGAGAGGCCATCTGCATCCGGGAGCTCGCCTCGATGTCCGCCTGGCAGCCTAAGATGTCGGGGGACACTGAGCTAATGTGGAGAAGCAGCGCCGACACCCTTTTGGATGGGCTAACGCGAGCAGCTTGTTTGGATGGACGAACACCGCGGAGAAACGGCTTTCAGTAAGTTATTGAACTCTTTTTCTGGCTCCAAATGTATGGAGTTAACATACTACTTATTTTTTATTTTTTAATCTATGTTTTATTAAAAATTACAGTATGCAAATGTGTTAGGATAGGCAAAGTGCTTGGTAACTTGGTAACTGTTCATTACCGTACATGTACGTGTATCAGTGGCGGCTCGTGCGGTATATAGTAGGCATGTAACGGTTATAATGGGTTTACCGAACCGTTCCGGTACACCACGTTCGGTTCGGTCCACCTGCGTACCGTTTCGGTTATTTTTTCACTCATTAAACGTTCTTAACAGGGGAATATATGCACCGCGGAACAAAATTTCCTGGGCGCGTTTCAGCACGGACCTATTTTCGCGTGGCACGCGCAGCATTTAGCCGTTAGCATCTCGTGCGGTCTCCTGTTTTTGAACGTTATAACTTTCTTTTTAAAAGACGAGCGCACGCGCAGCTTGTGTGGACTTTGTTTCATGAAGACTCTGCAGCAGCTGATTGCGTGACGCAGCTCTCTGTGCAGCAGCAACACGTCACGTGAAAGCACTGGAAACTGTCATCTGAACGTGAACAGCAGCTGCATTAAAACTCCTTCATCCGAACGTGAATGAAGAGCTGTATTAAAACTTCATCTGAACGTGAACAGCAGCTGTATTAAAACTACTTCATCCGAACGTGACCGAAGAGCTGCATTAAAACTCCTTCATCAGGTAATCACAGCGGTCCACAAGCTGTAGCCTATGAGTTTTTAAATTTCTGAATCTGTCTGAACGTTGTTATATGCGCAGGTTTTAAAGTTGCTGAGCGTCACTATGAGACATTCATCATGTCAACACTTCAAAAAGTTCAGCTCTTTATGAAAAAACTAACTGATGTTGTCAACAAGCCCTGGACCAGATTAAAGCCCTGCCTGCCATGATGAAGAGTGAGAGATTCAATTGTTCAAGAGGTATTGTTTTATTATCTAAATAATCTTTTTTTTTTAAATCATAATCTTATTAACTTGTTTTTTTAAATCTCTTTTGTTTTTTATTTCCAGTCTGTGACAGAGGTAAATCCACCTGCAGCTAAGTGATGACTGAACTGAACTCTGAACTGTTCCCACAGTCCCACCTGTCCCACCAAGAAGAAGTTGTGAGTACACAACAGAGGACAAATACAGCCACACTGCTGCTACTGAACAAAAACTTGAACAAAAACTTGATTAGTTAGATTGTAAACAGTCTGTTGCTGCTTATTGTTCTGGTTCTGACTGTTATTGCATTTATTAAGATTTTTATTATTGTTAGTATAGTTTATTTATTGTAGAGTGCTGTTTATTTAAAATCAGAGTCAGAGAGTCTTTATTGTCATTTGCACCGCATGTGGTACATGTGATGAAAACGAGATTATGTACACGGGGTCCCAGTTACATCCAACAACAAATGCAAGAGAAAAACAGTAATAACATCTAGAATTAACTAAGAAAAACATCAACTAGTAATACACTAAGCCCTAATATAGTGGAAAAACATCATTATAAACAGCAGCACGAACATGAGTCTGTATGAGCAGATGGTCACAGATGAACACAGCAACAAGAAAACAGATCAGCATCAGCATGATGTGATATTTTGCAGTGTTTATTTTTATTTTATTTTTATTTATTCATTCATGAGTCTAACAGCCTCAGGGTAGAAGCTGTTCCTCAGTCTAGTGGTTCTACATTTGATGCTCCTCAACCTCCGTCCTGAGGGGAGTGGGGCAAAGAGTGTGTGTGCTGGGTGAGTGAGGTCTTTCATGATGCAGGTGGCTCTTTTCCTGCATCTGGAGGTGTAAATGTCTGTGATGGTGGGGAGACTGACTCCGACAGACCTCTGTGCAGCCTTCACCACTCTCTGTAGAGCTTTCCTCTCTGCAACTGTGCAGCCTCCATGCCACACGTTGATGCTGGAGCACAGGATGCTCTCCACTGCACACCTGTAGAAGGAGGTGAGAACTGGGCTGCTCAGACCAGCTCGTCTCAGCCGTCTGAGGAAGTAGTCTCTGATGACCTTTCTTGATCAGGCTGGTGGTGTTGTTGGTCATCCAAATGGGTCACTTTTATTTATTACTACAATACAATACAAACATATTTTTTGCACATTTTCAAAATAAACATTTTGTAAGTCTTTAGTTTGTAAAAAATTTTTTTTTTAAATTTGTACCGAAAAAACCCGAAAATAAACCGAACCGAGCTCTCCTTGTAGTTGAACCGAACCGAAATGTGATTTTAGCGTACCGTTACACCCCTAGTATATAGGTAGTCCCCGATTTACGAGATTTCGTCTTACGAGATAGTCGTAGTAACGGAACTCACTCGTAAGTCGAGGACCACCTGTACCACGGATCCATGTGGAATCCAGGATGCTTTTAAGAAACTCATTTATGCATCAAATAATTAAACTTTTTTTAAAAATAAACTTTAAAGACAACTTCACAATGTTTTGTCTCATTTGTTCCATCTTATCAGGCTTTCTGTTGCTCTGCTTACTAGTCTGAAACTCTAAATCATAGGTGACTTTCTGACAAGAGGAGGAGGAGTTTGGAATAAACTCAAATGTATTTTTATTCAAACAATAACCAGACGTGACATCCAGTTTGACACGAGACGATGACGGCGGGCACGAACGGTACAGCTCCAGACCTCCGTCCTCAGCAGACATTTTGACTCGTGGCAGCAGCAGAAGCACATGAAGGTGAACCTAATAAGCTTAACGTGAAGTTTCCGTTGGCGTGCACAACAGCAGCCGGACTTGCTCCCATGTGAGAGGCAGACGTCGTTATCGGAGCTGAGCATTTTCTGCTGTTGCATGTAAAAACAGAAACATTGCTTCCTCAGCTCTAAGTGGAACAACAAACACCGGGTCGTGTCAGGAGGACTGGTTCTGGTAGCATTTGGACGACCCGTGTTAAATTACTTTTAGTGAATTCAACGTTGTAACTCCATCCAGGAGGAAGGAGGACTAACTTCAGTGAAAGGTTGCTAAGAAATTAGTTTTAAGTTGCCCAGCGAGCATCGAGCACAACACGTAAACAGCCAAAGGGAGGGGAAACACGTCTCCCCCCCCACACACACTGTGACCATCCTAACTTCCAGACGTTGGTCTGCTGAGCTGTGATCTTCTTTCACTTCCTGCTCCCAGTGAAAAGTGAACCCACACACACCTGAGAGCCTCCTCAGCTGAAGCAGGATTTATACCTGGGGGCATTTTATGCTCCCGGAGCAGAAGGACCCACTTCCTGTGTCAAATTGCCTCTCACATTCCACGCTTCCCCCTCCCCTCCCTTCCTATTTTCTCCATCCTCCTCTCTTTCTTCATCCCTCTATGGGGGGCTTTGTCCGCCATCAGAGGCACAACACACTGATTCATTCCACGAGTTGAACGCCATCCTCCGGAACACACACACATTATAACACACACTTTTCAAGGAGGGAAACGGCCGGCGAGAACAAGTTTTTGGCAGCAGATTTTAACTCCATGTGACCCCACCCCCACAAACACACACACACACACACACACACACACACACAGACAGACAGATGGACAGTCACGGCTCTGATGAAGGCAAACGGATTCACACACACACACAAATATACTGGCTGTCCATTGGACACAGATGTCCGTGGGAAAATCAGTCTCTCGTGTAAAAATATAGTCTCCCGGATATGATGTCAGCACTTAGATAACAGGAAATACCCACAGAGACAGAACACACACATTAACACACACACATTTACAAACACACACACACACACTAACACACCAAACCCGCTGGATTACAGCCAAGAGGCAACTAAAGAGCAGCAAACAGATTCAATATTAGGTGTGTGTGCACGTCCAGGGTTACTTGGGGTGAATCTTGTAATCATCACACGACTGACACGTGTGTGTCTGTGTGCGTGTGTGTGAGTCACCTATTGGAGCAACACATACAGCTATCTGTGTGTCTACAGTACATTCTAGCAAGTGTGTCACACCTGTCTCCATCTGGACACCTCAAGACAGATTAGATCAGCTGGAGGCTGAGGATCTTTGGCAGAGATTACAGTCGGTTGACCCAGAAGTTATCAGTATGTGTGTGTGTGTGCGCGCGTGCATGTGTGTGTGCAGACTGCTGCAGCTTTAGCAGAAAAGACTAAATGAAACTCCAAAGATTGTGTCTGAATGCAGAAATAAAAGCATTTTTTTTTTGTCAGTATGCAAAAGGTACGGTATTCCAAACGTGAGGACCTTTAAACCTAAAACAGTGGTTCCCAACACTAGTCCTTGAGGAACACCATCCTGCATGTTTTAATTGTTTCCCTGCTCCAGCACACCTGATTCAGTGATTTAGTTGTGCCATCAAGTTGTAAGGAAAGCCTGTTAGTCGCCCACTGATTCTAATCAGGCGTGTCAAAACAACTAAAACATGCAGGATGGTGTTCCTCAAGGACTAGTGTTGGGAACTACAGTACCGGTACTTCTTTAAAATATGTTTTGTACCTTGCTGGTTTACTGGCTCTTATACTGCTAGCTTAAAAAAAACAAAAAACTTTTCACTTCTGGAAAGTGTCAGCACATTAGCACATAAAGCATTCAGCCTTCATTTTATTTCTGTGTAACAGGACTTAAAGTTTTATCTTTATCTCTGAATACAAAGAGTGCACAACGAGGTTTACGTTAAAGGTTCAGTATGCAGTTTCTGTAGAACTGCAGCAGTTAGAAATATTTTCAACAGGCAAAGCATTCTGATCCCTCCCCCTCAGAGCCATATGTGGCTCTGCCCCCTTGTGGTCTGTTGAATTTCAAATTCAAGCTCTGTTTTTATTGGCTGATTCAAATTCAAGCTCTGTTTTTATTGGCTGGTTACAAACTCTGTTTTTATTGGCTGGAAAATGGCGGGTCACCTTTTCTTTTTAGAAATGCTTATTTACCACCTGGAGAAGCAAGGGGACAATATTTTTTTTAATTTTTTTTCAGAGATTACCTGGCTAACATCAGTCTGTCAGGAGGTAGTGACAGAGTGAAGAAATATGTTCATAAAAAAAGCTACATACTGCAGCTTTAACGTAAATGTTAGTTCAAAATATTCACTTTAAAACGCGAAGAATTTAAAAGTCATTTCTCCTACAAAAAGCATGGAGCATGAAACGCACGTGACCATCAGAGTCCTCTGCTGTTTTCTGTGGAAGAAGTTTTACAGAAAATTTGTTTTTGCACAGCAGCAGTTTGAGATTAAATTGTTTCATTGTTTTCTTTATTTTTATATATAATCCAACTATATTCCCCTAACGGTGGGCTTTTTTTAAACCCATATCAAAACCTTTAGTTTATTTTGAAGGGTGCTCACATTTTGCATTGATAACTTTAATACTTAAATACATTTATATTCAGAACATTTAACTTTAAATTATTTCTTCATAAAGATAAAATAAAGTCTTTAAAACATGTTTCTCTTTAAAATCTGTTTCAGTATTTGTCTTTTTACTTTTTTACGTTTAGCTAGGCGTTGCTAAATTTTTCTTTTCGATGGCATTTAGCACTTTTTAGCTTTTAGCCTTCCTTTTGCCGTTTTTAGACGTCTTTTCACTTCTTTTAGCTATGCAGCGCTTAGCATTAGCTACCATTTTGTTGTTTTGGCTACTGTTATTTTGCTACATTTTCATTCAACCTTTATTTATACAGGTTAGTCCCACTGCGCCTCGGGTACTCATTCACAAGAGAGGCCTGAAATATTTTATTTTTTTCAATAATTTAAATGGTTGGCTACTTTTTGCTCATTTGAGCTAAAATGTGTAACTTTTAGCTACTGTTTTACTTTCACCTGGAGTTTTGCTTTTTTTTAACATTTAGTCATGGTTCTTGTCCTTTCAGCTTGTAGCTATTTGTTGTTTTAGATTTTTGTTAGCCTTTAGCCATTTTAGCTACAACTGTGTTACTTTAGCAACTGTTTTGCTACGTTTTGTTAGCCGTTTCCTACTTTTAGAAGCCACCATTTTTTACTTTTAGCTAGGATCTGGCTATTTTTTTAGCTTTTATCTAAAGTTTTGGTACTTCTGACTTTTTTTTGTTAAGCGCTTAGCTAATGTTTGACACTTTATTTAGCTATTTAGCTCCTTTGAACTTTTAGCTCGAGTCGTGCTTCTTCAAGTTTCAGCAGTCATTCAGCGTTTAACGCCATTCAAGCTGAAATTTTTACAGAAAATGCAATTATTCTAGTTTTCAGCTGGTTTCCGTCTGCCTCTCTACAAATTAACTGTCAGGGAGTGACAGACAGGTGTGTGGGTACCATGGTGACCATAATGATGCAGCCTTCAACAGTTTATACATCAAAATCATCTTATTTTTCTTTCGGCTTTTCCCTTTTCAGGGGTCGCCACAGCGAGTCATCCTCCTCCACCTCACTCTGTCCTCTGCATCCTCTGTCCTCACTCCAACTACCTCCATGTCCTCTCTAACTGCATCCATATATCTCCTCTTTGTCTTTTTCCTGGCAGCTGCATTTCTAACATCCTTCTACCAATATACCCACTGTCCCTCCTCTGGACATGTCCAAACCATCTCAGTGTGGCCTCCCTAACTTTATCTCCCAGTTGTTCAACATGTGCTGTACCTCTGATGATCTCATTCCTGATCTTATCCATCCTTGTCACTCCTAAGGAGAACCTCAGCATCTTCATTTCTGCCACTTCCAGTTCTTTCTCCTGTCTTTTTGTCAATACTGTAACCGTGTTTCCATCCATTTTCATTTCGAATTTTGAGCTTATTTTTGAAATCTCGCAAAAATGTAAATACAAATTAATGCGGATCAGAAGTGTTTCCATCTACTGGCTTGTAGCGCATCTACCAAGCCACGCACAGCGTCATTACGTCAGACGTCAGCGTCATTACGTCAGACGTCAGCACTGCGCATGTCTACAGTAAACAGGAAGTAGCGGTTGAAAACAGAACCCGGCCACACATCTCGTCAAAATGGAGAGAATATTTCAGGTACGTGTTGCTATCGGGCAAGTTGTATTTATTCTGTCATGCCAACTAGTTTTAGCGATGTTACATGTTGTCCGGAGCGGAAACAGCTGATCAGTCACGTGACGTGAATGTTCGCTACGGCAGAACTGAGTCGGAAAATCTGTTTCCATCTGTCGTTTTGCGCATCTGCTCATTTTCGAAGATCCCAAAAACCACCTCAAGCGAGCGTATAAACTTTTTGGCGAATTTGAGGAAGTAACTTCGCATTTTGCCGTTTCCATTAAGCTTTTCTGCTGCGATACTTCAAAATGCGCATCTAGAAACCTTGATGGAAACACGGCTAATGTCATCTGCAAACATCATAGTCCATGGGGATTCCTGCCTGACCTCATCTGTTAGTCGGTCCATCACCAGAGCAAACAAGAAGGGGCTCAGAGCCGATCCTTGATGCAATCCCACCTCCACCTTGAAGCTATCTGTCACTCCTACAGCACATCTCACCACTGTCCTGCTGTCTTCATACATGTCCTGTACCAGTCTAACATACTTTTCTGCCACTCCAGATTTCCTCATGCAATACCACACCTCCTCTCTTGGCACCCTGTCATATGCTTTTTCTAAATCCACAAACACACAATGGAGTTCTTTCTGACCCTCTCTGTACTTCTCTATCAACATCCTCAAAGCAAAGATGGCATCTGTGGTGCTCTTTCTTGGCATGAAACCATACTGCTGCTCACAGATAGTCACCTCTTGTCTAAGCCTTCCTTCCACAACTCTCTCCCAGATCTTCATTGTGTGGCTCATCAACTTAATTCCCCTGTAGTTGCTACAACTCTGTACATCACCCTTGTTCTTAAAAATGGGAACCAGCACACTTCTTCTCCATTCTTCAGGCATTTTCTCACCCTCAAATATTCCATTAAATATTTGAGTCAAAAACCTCACTGCCATCTCTCCAAGACATTTCCAAACCTCCACTGGTATGTCATCAGGTCCTACTGCCTTCCCCTTCTTCATTCTTTTCAGAGCTTTCAGGACTTCACCCTCACTAATCTTTCCCACTTCCTGGTCCACAGTTTCTATGACCTCTACTCTTTGGTCATAGAGTAGAGGTTTCAATAAAACCTCTTTCATTCTCTTCATTCATTAGCTCATCCTTCCATCTTCCAGCACACTCTCCTCATGTGTTAGAACATTACCATTCCCATCTTTAATAAGCCTAACCTGCTGCACATCCTTTCCAGCCTGATCCCTCTGTCTTGCCAATCGGTACAAGTCCTTCTCGCCCTCTTTAGTGTCCAGTCTCCCATACAACTCATTGTACGCCCTCTGCTTTGCCTTAGCTACTTCCCTCTTTGCTCTATGTCCCATCTCCTTATATTCCTGTCTCCTCTCTTCAGTCCTCTCACTGTCATATTTCTTCTTGGCTAATCTCTTTCTTTGAATGGCGTCCTGCACTTCACTATTCCACCACCAGGTTTCCTTATCATCCATTCTCTGTCCAGATGACACACCAAGTACCTTCCTACCTGTCTCTCTAATTACTGTTGCTGTAGTAGCCCAGTCACTTGGAAGCTCTTTCTTACCACCCAGAGCCTTTAACAGCTCGTCTCTGAATTTCTCACAACATTCTTCCTTCTTTAGCTTCCACCATTTGGTCTTCTTCTCTGATTTTACTCTTTTTCTCTTCTTCGCAACAACAGTCATTCTACACACAACCATCCGATGCTGTCTGGCCACGCTCTCCCCTGCCACAACCTTACAGTCTCCAATCTCCCTCAGGTTTCCTCTTCTACACAGAATGTAGTCGACCTGTGTACTCCTTCCTCCACTCTTATAGGTCACTCTATGTTCCTCCCTCTTTTGGAAATAGGTATTGACTATAGCCATTTCCATTCTCTTGGCAAAATCCACCACCATCTGTCCTTCCTGGTTTCTTTCCTTGACACCAAACCTACCCATCACTTCCTCATCCCCTCTGTTTCCTTCACCAACATGTCCATTCAGGTCTGCTCCAATCACCACTCTTTCCTCCCTGGGAATACTCTCTATCACTTCATCCAAATCTTTCCAAAATGTATCTTTCTCCTCCCCATCACATCCAACCTGTGGAGCATAACCACTGACTATGTTTAGCATCAGACCTTCTACTTCTACCTTCAGACACATCACCCTATCTGACACTCTCTTCACCTCTACTACATTCTTTGCCAACTCCTCCTTCAGGACCACCCCTACTCCATTTCTCTTTCTATCCACACCATGGTAAAACAGTTTGAACCCTGCTCCAATACTGCGAGCCTTGCTGCCCTTCCACTTGGTCTCTTGGACACATAAAACATCTACCTTTCTTCTCTGCATCATGTCAGCCAGCTCTCTACCTTTGCCTGTCATTGTCCCCACATTTAGAGTTGCAACCCTCAGTCCTACATTCTTCACTTTCCTCTTCTCCTCTGTCTCCTGACACGTTTCCCTCCTCGGGGTCTTCGACTAACAGTAGTACAATTTCCGCCGGCACCCTGTTTGTCAACAGCACCGGTGGCGGACGTTGTTAACCCGGGCCTCGACCGATCCGGTATGGTTTCACTTTGATGAACTCGCATTATGGTTTTGGCAAAAGTGTTTTACATCGGATGCCATTCCTGACACAACCCTCACCATTTACCCGGGCTTGGGACCGGCACAAGAGATACACTGGCTTGTGTTAAAATGCAAACATTAAATGATCACAAAACATCAGACTTTAGGGCTGTAGCTGCACATTTTAAACCCCCTGCAGCCTGTGAGTGCACGTGGGGGGCAGGGGGGCCTCCTGACGAGTGCTGCAGACCTGAATGAAGTTATAAAACAACACATCCTCTGGTGAGCCATGAACACACACACCACTACAAGCTCCGGGTGTGTTCTTGGTGGATGATGTGCACGTCGATTATTTTTAGTTCCTGTTTGGCTTTTCTCTCAATGATTCAGCGCGCACCTCCTCCTCCCCCACCTCCTCCTGCTCTGAGGATAAATCTGGATTATGGGTGACGGAAGGTGTGGGCACGCTTTTTGGGGAGGTGTGTGTGTGTGTGTGAGATGGTTCCGGAGGGGGAGAAGGAGGAGGTGCTGGAGGTGCTCGCGGTTCCCGATGACATCATTCCATCCGCGCACCGCATCGCAGTGCACCCCCCAACACCCCCTCCCCCCCATACCCCACCCACTTTCAGCCTCAAATAAACGCACACACCTCCACT
>JBBPBX010000136.1:15162-49898 GCA_038048925.1 Garcialebias charrua | reverse complement strand
GAGAGGAAAGCTCTACAGAGAGTGGTGAAGGCTGCACAGAAGTCTGTTGGAGTCAGTCTCCCCACCATCACAGACATTTACACCTCCAGATGCAGGAAAAGAGCCACCTGCATCATGAAAGACCTCACTCACCCAGCACACACACTCTTTGCCCCACTCCCCTCAGGACGGAGGTTGAGGAGCATCAAATGTAGAACCACTAGACTGAGGAACAGCTTCTACCCTGAGGCTGTTAGACTCATGAATGAATAAATAAAAATAAAATAAAAATAAACACTGCAAAATATCACATCATGCTGATGCTGATCTGTTTTCTTGTTGCTGTGTTCATCTGTGACCATCTGCTCATACAGACTCATGTTCGTGCTGCTGTTTATAATGATGTTTTTCCACTATATTAGGGCTTAGTGTATTACTAGTTGATGTTTTTCTTAGTTAATTCTAGATGTTATTACTGTTTTTCTCTTGCATTTGTTGTTGGATGTAACTGGGACCCCGTGTACATAATCTCGTTTTCATCACATGTACCACATGCGGTGCAAATGACAATAAAGACTCTCTGACTCTGATTATTTCTTCTCTCTGCCTCCTTTCATTTTATGTCTTTTATATTACTCACTGTATGTTTAAACGTTGTTTTTTATTGATGTAAAATGAATAAATTTAATAAAAATAAAAAATAATACTAAAAATCTTCAGCTGATGACATTTTGAAGGTACATATGGGACACTATTAGAGCAGGAGTAGCTAAAAAAAAAAAAAAGCCCTTTAAACACAAAGTAAAAGCCTAAAGAAACTGACAGACTTCATGAAGAGGCTGAGTTAGGTCCCATGTTCCAAAGTGACATTATAACAACAGACTAACCAATGTGGGGCTGCTGCGCTGCTGCCAGTGCGTACTGCTGTTGCTGGGCTGCTGTTAGCTGCTGCACGGCTAGGGCGTTGTTTCTTTGAAACAGCTGCTAAACATCGTGACAACAGGTAAATCACAGTTAAACGTCAGCAGAGCCTCTGAGGTTATTACATGATAACGTCCTGCTTTGTGTGCAGCAGCCATTACCTGCTGCTGGTTAGCGTAATCAAATAAACCCAAAGTGGGTGTCGAGTCCATGGTCATCTGAGAGTTGTAGTCAAACTGCAGCGGCTCCATTACCGACTCCATGTGGTCCATGGTGACTCCCCCTTGTTCCACACCAGAGAAGTCCTCAGGAGGTTTGGGGCCTCCACCACCTCCAAGGGGTGTCAAGCCTTCAGCCCCGACGCCAGGACCACCCAGCAGGTCGCCCTCAGGGCCGGGGGCGGGCATGTTTCCTGAGGGACGGCTGCAGGAGCCAGAGACGCAGAGGTTCAGTTCACATGGGAACGACGTCCAAGTAAAGTCACCGTTTATTTAATGACGCCGTGTCCTACCCAAACTCCTTGACATCGATGTCGAGGCCGTTCTGTACGGGCAGCCCGTTTGGGTTGATGACGTCGTTGATCACATCAGATTCACTTTCTGTTAACTCTTTTAGCTTCTCTCCCTCAAACGCTGTCTTCGGCTTCTCCCTCTTATCTTCCTCCACCTCTCCATCTCTTGGTCCCTGCGTTGGTGGCGACACACAACATGTTTCTTACACGTCAAAAACAACAAAGAAGCAGAACTCGGGCCATGACCGAAATAAACACAGAGCACAAACGATCTTACAAACTATTAATTTCACAACTACCGTATTTTCCGAACTATAGGTCGCGGCTTTTTATAATTTTTTCATGGCCTGCGACCTATAGTCAGGTGCGACCTATATATGGCTTTTTATAAAATAAGCTGACTTGTAATCATTTATTAACAAAAATTAAACAGACACACTACAATAATGTCAGCTAACATTTTTTTTAGGTGTTTATCCTGCTAAAATTATTCATTTAAAGAAAAGTTCAGCTCAGAAACATATTTGCTTTAATTTTTTATCAAACAATTAATTGTTTTTAAGTGTTAATCTTCTTTAAAGCCTTGCTGTGCGCTCCTGTGGCAGACATTTGCAGCAGAGCTAAACACGGTCCACATTTTGACGTAGGTGCGACCTATATTCAGGTGCGACCTATAAATTGATTTTTCCAATTCTTTGGCAATAATTGGACAATGCGACCTATACCCGGGTGCGACCTATAGTCCGAAAAATACGGTATGTACTTTTAATACTCCGATATGTTGATTTCACAGTCGGTGCACCCCTACTGCAAATGTTACTGCACATTTACACACAGTGTTTCTGTTTTATTATTGGTGTGATTGAAAATTCATAAAAAGGCACCGACCATAGCAAAAACAGAAAACAAAGGGAACTAAACTCTGAACTATATTTGGTTTTTATTTTGAATTTATGCTTTAGGGCTGCTTTAGTCTTTATGAACGTGCTCATTCTGTAAAACTAAGCTCAAATTTAGAGCAGAAACACAAAGCTGTGTACCGTATTCGTCGGCGTATAAGTCGCACCGGGGTATAAGTCGCACCAACCTAATTATGCCCAATTAAATGGAAAAATCAACGTATAAGTCGCACCGGCCTATAGGTCGCACCTCACGTGAACTGGTGTTTTGCCCAAAATGGACTGGCTGCCAAATTGTTTGGAAGGACTTTTGACAAGATTATCACATAAAAACTACAGTATTTTGTTTGATGTGTCTTAGTTGAACTTTTCATTAATAAATGAACATTATTTTGGACTGGCTGCCAAATTGTTTGGAAGGACTTTTGACAAGATTATCACATAAAAACTACAGTATTTTGTTTGATGTGTCTTAGTTGAACTTTTCATTAATAAATGAACATTATTTTGGACTGGCTGCCAAATTGTTTGGAAGGACTTTTGACAAGATTATCACATAAAAACTACAGTATTTTGTTTGATGTGTCTTAGTTGAACTTTTCATTAATAAATGAACATAATTTTTGTATATTTTGTGTCTTTCATCATTTATCTTTAAAGATAAACACATAAAAATATATTTTTATTAGCTGACATTACAGTAAAAAACGTGTCTCAGTTTAAAATGATGACAGAAACAGATACTGTATTTATTTTATGGTTTTTATTTATTTATTCAAAACCATTGAAGTCTTCATCTTCTGTGTCACTGCACCATTTTTGGACCAGGCAGATGTCAACAGTGTAGGTACTGTAAAGGGTTTCTTAGCGCCCATAGCGGCCGAAACTGGTACTGCACCATTTTTGGAGTTTTTGACCAAAGTCAAATTATGACCAAAATATTGGAAAAATCGACGTATAAGTCGCACCGGCCTATAAGTCGCAGGGCTTAGAAATGTAGGCAAAAAGGTGCGACTTATACGCCGGAGAATACGGTATGTTTTAGGACTTGGCAAACTTGTGACTGACAAGCTGCATAAAATTCAAGCAACCTGTCATAAATTGCTCATTCACAGTACAATTTTAATTTGTGTGGTACACGGTGTTTTACATTAATTTCTTACTCAGATACAGCTACCACATAAGGTGCTACCAGTGACGGGAACTTGGGGTTTTCAGTCATGGCCAAAAACACAAACATTTCTCTCGGGGGCTGTGGAGCGACCTGCATCCATCAGTGTCATTCAATCCAACACATATGAACCTTGTGGATGATTAAGACTTGAAATAAACAGTGAACTAAAAGAAGAGAAGGATGAAAACTTACATAGGGTCCTTTTCGAAGGCAGGAATCCAGTTTGTCAGCCGGCGAGGACGAGAGGACGTACTCCACCATGCTGACTCCCAGACCCCCGCTTTCAGACCGTGGTGACATCACTGAGCCCACTCCAACTTCACCTCCGCCGTGGAAACCCTGCCCCGGCCGACGGGACACCATGATTGGCTGAGACACAGAGTGATCTGTCACGACATGGGGATAAAAATTAATATTGATCCAGGAGAAAACAGTTATAAACACAAAGAATTATAACAGCTTGATTTGACTTCTAAACGATAAGTCTGACAGATGTGATGGCTACTGCAGCCTTCTTATTCAACTTAACTGGAGATTCTCAAGTTATATTCAGGAATTGTCTTTAGTACAGTAATACGTTCAGACACCACAATACTGTATTTATGGAAACATGATCATCTATGAAAAACTCAAAAAATTAATTATGTTTGATGACCAACAAAACTTGCAGCATCTGCTCAAATGAGCACTATCACCTTGTGGTGTAAAGTCACGGTGCTTACTCCGTCATGTTTACAGAAATAACTACAATCAGCTTGAATGAAGGAGAATTAGAGAATTATAATCAGGAAAAACACATGAAGTATTTCATGTTGATAGAGTTTGTGGTGGTGAACTGATATGCTTGTATGGGGGATAAAAAATACATTTGTGAAAGTTTAGCATGAAGTTGTGCCTTCAGCTCCGAACTGAATTCTGAAATCTGGAACAACCTGCCCCCCAACATTAGACAGGCCTCCTCCCTTCACATGTTCAAATCCCTGCTAAAAACTCATATTTTCTCTCTGGTATTTCATGCTGTGTGAACTGACTTAGTGTATATATTTTTTACTGTTTTTATATTAATATTGTTCTTATACATTTTTATTATTCTTTTGCTACTGTTATCATAATTTTTAACATTGGTGTGTGATACTGTTCTGTAAATTTTGAAACCTATTTTATGTTGTGTGTGTGTGTGTGTGTGTGTGAAGCACCTTGATAACAGTTTATCTGTTTTAACTGTGCTATATAAATAAAATTGACTTGACTTGAATTAAATATAAACCCAGACGGCTCAATACCTGAGGCCCCCCATGCACTGTCCCGCCACTGATCCAAGAAGATCCCTTTTGGTCCGTCTTTCCCAGAATCATCTGTTTCCCAGAACTTCTTACCAGTTAGGAGCTGCTACAGAGACAACAGAGTGGAAATGGATGAAGAAATAAAACTGGGCTATTGTTGTAAAAAAATTAAATTAAATTTCTGTGGAATTTGTAAAATGTCTTAGCAGAAACGTCAACAAGATCACAGCATACGGGACATTATATGCCCGTTGACAAACTAACATACAGCAATCTATAACAATGCCCTGGACAAGCAAATACCTTGTTTAACCTTTGACCTTGATTTGTGAGTTGACCTTAGAGCTTGGGTGATCAAAAATTATGCAACGTGCTGTCTAGTAGTGATACAAATGTGTGACAAGTTTTGTTAAATTAACTTAAAAGAATCAGAAGTTATGGGTGGGACAAGCAAAAAAAAACGTTTTAACTTTGACCTTTATTTGTGACCTTGAACTTGAACCTGGGGTAATGAAAAATGTCTGCAACACTCCGTTTAGAAATGACGCATATGTGTATGAAGTTTTGCTTAATTATCTTGAGCAGACCACAAGCTTTTGGCAGGACCAGAGCAAGTTTATGGATGTACAGTACATACAACATTATACTGTACCTTTATACACTTGCCTTCAATGGACACATAAACAAAAACCGGTTGATTTTACTTTTATATATATTCAGCTTTTAGGATGTAAACAAGCAGTTTAGTTTGGGAGCAGTCAACTTATTTTACTATATATATATTAATTAAAAAGCTAAGGCTTTAGTTCTTAAGAGCAGTCATGAAACAGTGGTTGTTTTTCTAACTGTTCGGTGTTTCATGAGGGGAAACGCTCCAGCGTGACCATCTATTGAAGCTCTAATGACATCACACCTGACTGAGGCAGACCAGATGAGCTGTGCTCGGGGCTCTGCCCTCATCATGATACCAAGGTCAACAGACCATCTCCTGCTCATTCTCGCTTTCTTCCTGTGAGAAAACACAACCAAGTTTCCTCAGCACATTTAGGCTAGGTTAGCTACTAAACAGTTCCCAGGTGCCATGTAACAGAGCACGTCACCAAACGCAGTTCCCGGCTTCAGTGTTGAATCGGGTAAAAGCTGGTGCTTTGTGAGAAGTATCTTTGTTACAGTTAGGACCAGTGACCACGTCAAGGCGAGATGCTCCTGCTACTGCTCGATTTTAAGCAACTGAGCTGTTGCAGGTGTAACTCAAGCTAGCGCATCAAGGCGAGCTAGCAGTTCTTCGGTGTAGCTTTAAATTTAGTTCCCAGCTAATGTGTTATGACGAGCTGCTTTAGCATAAGCTGTTAGCTTGGTTTTAAGCCCGCTGCTAGTGCTAGCAACAGACAGCTAACGTGTCATGACAAGCTAAATCCCTGTCTCTCACCATAGCAATGGCACCTATGCCCGCTAATGGGTTGGAAGTGAACACCAAGGAGGCTGTATCCCACCCATGCCCCCTGTGAATTACATCTCCCACCACTATTTAGCACATTTAGTACGTTATACTCCAGCGCCACACACGTGTTAAATGTACGCATGTAGTGTGCACGTGCGACTACACACTTTCGGTGCTTTTCACACCTCTGTGAGGGGTTCTCCTGAAAATCTCCACTCAGACCTGGGTTCAAAAACTGACGGACTCAAGAGAGCGGGGGCTGTTGTTGTGTAAATGAACGGCCGAAACGCAGCAGAAAAGCTGACGTTTCACTCAAAATATGTGTCGTGTGAACGGGCCCTTATCTGAAACTAAATCTTGGCAAGCACTGAAAAACAGTTGTTTGAAATTACATCCATCACCTTCAGCCTGACCCTGAGCAGGAAACTCACATTGCTCACCTCTCCCATAGCCCGTCCTTCCAGAGCCAGAGCCTGGAAGTCATGGTTCAGCTCGTCCATGGACCGGACCTGTACAAAAGAACCTACTGAGTCACCAAAAGAAGTCTCACACTGAGCTAATGCAGAAACTAAAGTCTATTTACTCACGTTACTGAGTTATTATCCCAGTAATTGATTTGTCTAAAACAGCTAAAAGCACAAGTTATGACCCAAAAGTCTTCTTTAATTTAAACTATGCACGAAAAACATCGCTCACAGAAGCATGTCAGAAGTAACAGGAAGACTTGAAATGGAATTTTACTGATGCAGACATGTTTAATGTCTAACAGAGACAAACCTGACTGTCGTGGATGTTGTCTCCAGTGGGCCAGCGGTGTTTGCCAGGCTGTTCCCCGTGCTGCCGCTGGAAGAAATAATCCACCATGGCATCGTCCTGCGACCGTCCTGCGCCCGCCACACCCTTGGGTGAGACACAAACAAAACGCATTTGGATTACTCTGAACTTACAGGTAACAGCATCTGAGCAGCAACTGGAGAAATGCTACAACAGAACAAAATAAACATGATTATCATAATTTCTACAAAGACTTTACGTGGAAAATACCTCAACATTAATATTCTGTCACTGATGAGAAGGATGGAAATGCTACATATATTACCGGAGTGGTGAATGCAGATTAATCAAGCAAAGCAAGTATAAAAATAAAACGCAGGTTTATTACAGTATTCTGAAAAATCATATAAAGTAAAAAACAAAAAACTGTCTTAACTTGTTTTTAAAAGCTCATTCTTGTCAACAAAACCCAGTGAGCAGTTTAAGGCCACATACCATTCTGTAAAAGTAAAACTCATATTTACACAAAGGGAAGCATTTCTCTTCACCAGCAACACGCCAACAGACTTCTACACTCACATTACATTTGTGTCGAGACACTGCCACAAAAAAACTGTTGTACGTACTGGAAACAGACGGACCAAGTCATCTGCTCACACACAAATCATGCAGAAGGACAATCCTGAAATGTGCAACAACTAAACTGTCAGTTATAGTAAAAACTGGGACGGATTTGTGCCAGTTTGGTCAAACCTAATGACATTACATCAGAGATTGAGCAATATTGTGAAATCTAAGGAGAGCCATTAAAGTGTGTGTTGAGGATGACGAAGTTACAACCACATCAAATTTTACCTCAATGCATGTAAAATTGACCATTATTTTATCCAAATACAGTACCATGAATTACACACCATCCATTGGAGATGGGAAATCAAAGCTGCATCAGCAGTGGAAACCGCTTTTCAGACAAAGTTAGAAAAGTTAGCAAGCAGAAAGCACAAATTAATTTTCCCAACACAATAAGACTGTCTAGACTGCAAATCACCAATAATTGTGTGAATTCCTCATTAATGGCAAATCAACAAACCAAGACGAGACAATAAATCAATACCAGGTGGTCCCCGACTTACGAGCGAGTTCCGTTCCTACGACTGTCTCGTAAGACGAAAATTCGTATGTCGGAACACGAAACACGTGTTCTCGTAAGTCCGGATTTTCGGTCGTAAGTCGGAAAATTTAGGCTAGAGCTACTACAAACATTTGTTTTTCATCACAAATGTTCATACTAGTTCATAAACATGCTCAGAAACTTGTTTCCAAACGGTTAGCTAACACACTTTCATCTAAAAACACATAAAAGTGCTGTATTTTTTGTATGTTCTGTACAACTTTACCGATCGTTCGCCAGCTCGTAAGTCCGGAACCTCGTAAGTAAGAGCGCTCGTAAATCGGGGACTACCTGTAATTGTATTATATCTCATGAACAGGTCACCTTATGTGTAAATTAAAAACAGCAACAATATCACTTAAAGCTGCAGTATGTAGCTTTTTTTATGAACATATTTCTTCACTCTGTCACTACCTCCTGACAGACTGATGTTAGCCAGGTAATCTCTGAAAAAAAATTAAAAAAAATATTGTCCCCTTGCTTCTCCAGGTGGTAAATAAGCATTTCTAAAAAGAAAAGGTGACCCGCCATTTTCCAGCCAATAAAAACAGAGTTTGTAACCAGCCAATAAAAACAGAGCTTGAATTTGAATCAGCCAATAAAAACAGAGCTTGAATTTGAAATTCAACAGACCACAAGGGGGCAGAGCCACATATGGCTCTGAGGGGGAGGGATCAGAATGCTTTGCCTGTTATTTTTCCAGACAATGAAAAACAAAACAGACAGGAAGCTAAAAACACAAGTGTATTATTTGCATCTTGCATACAAGTACAAAACAGTACATGTACCTATAAAAGTAGCCATCATTTTATTCAAGTCTACACGGCTCTATATTAAATATAATAATCACTTTAAATGCCGGACAAAAAAACCCCCCCGCATGCATACAGTTAATTTAAAGTGTGATGGCTGCAGCCAGCAGTCACTTTGCTGAGGAAAAACGTTTTTTTGTTTTGTTTTTGTTTTTTAAACAAGAATGCTGTTCTTTATCATGAATTCCAGATAATCAGTGAAGAAAATGTTATTCTGTTGAATCATTGCCATTAGCCACCTTCTGGTGTTTTTATTTAAAGTAGCACAAACTTGTTGTTATTTTTCCTTCCAGGCGTTATATTAACCAGCTTGTTGAGCAAAGAAGCTGCTGTTCTTTGCTCAGAGTTACTGATTGATCCCCTGCTTTGACTGCTTTTATTATAACAGTGAATGTTATAACTGGTGAATATTAATTTGTTTAAGTGGAGCAATTATTAATATATTACAGTATGTTAAATGAAAATTACATATTTACCTAAAAGATTAACAAAATTAAAATTGGTGTTGTGTACAGTATCTGCCATCGGCTGCACTGATTTCTAAAGAACAAATTAACATCAGTTGATCTTTAGGAACCAGGTTTGCAGATTGTATGCACAATGCAACAGAGGCATTGTTTAAACATTTAACATTGTTTTCTGAGGTATCCTTCGTTTAAATAAATATATTACTGGCACAGTTTAACAACAAACTGTTTCTTAAATTGCTAATATATATACACATACTGTATACATATCTGCTGTCCTGAACTATTGCATGCGATTGTTTCATATTCAGTTTATCCAAGGTCAGTGACAAGAAGTGTTTAATAATCTAATGGCCATTTGATGGTATTGAGGTAGCAGGGATGCCAATCCTCACTAATTCTCCATGTCCGGGATGTTTGTGTTTATTTTTCTGTTAGTTTCTTTTATAGTCTTAACACACCTGTCTGCTGCTTCTCCTCTGTCACCTACCCCAAACCCTCTTTAAAACTCGCCCACAGCCCAAATTAAACAAACCAAAATTTAATTCAAGAAAAATAGTGTACAAATCTTATAAAAAATAGTTACTTTAACAGAACAGAAAAATAAAACTTATTAAATGTGACTTATTGAACATGATCGCCATCATATGTCTCAGTTAATGATTTGACGATTGATCATCATATTAATTTATTTTGTTTTACTGGCTAGAACAGGAAGATTTTATTAGCATAAATTATCCACTCCTGCTAATTATCTAAATTGTTATATTCCTAAAGCCAAAGGTGGGCACATGAACGCTAGGGACCGCTAATGCGCTAATCCGCTTACAGCGGACCTAACGTTTTTGTCAGCGTAACAGCGGAGTGACTAACTTTTATAATTCATAAGCGGATTTGTGCTATTTTTATTTAAAATGCAGTACCGCTAATAACTAATTATCTATCAGTAAAAACGAATAAACTTATTACAGGCTCTTATGCTGGCTCCGTAGCTGCTTGTTTTGCCTTTTTCCCCTCCCTCACCGTAAAGAGCAGAGAGGAGGGAGGGTTGGAGGGGGAGCAGAGGGGAGAACAGACACGGATCTACCATGTAGGCAAATGATGCCGTTGCTTGGGGCCCCATTTCAGCAGGGGCCCCGGCCCCGCCCCGGCCAGTCACCTACATCACTAACATTGCTCATGCTTGTTAATGTACATTTAACATAAAAATAATTATAGTTACGATGAAAACGATCATTAAAAACGCAATACAAAAACCGGTCGATTTCTGTATCCCCCTACTAAAAATGGACTATTCCATCTTGACATCTTCCGGGTCAGAGGTGAACTCGGGGGCTAATTCTGTGGCTAGCTGGTTGTGCTGGGTTTCTTGGATAAATCCGCAGAGAACCCCGCTGTTTCAAGCCAAATTAACGCGGCCGGAGGATTTTATTGTGTGTTTTGTGTCGACCACTCGACGGTGAGTCGTTAGTTTTATGTATTTTGGTTACTTTTATGTATAAATGCAGTGGCGAAACGCCGTGTATTTGAGATTTAAAAGCGGTCATAGGGATTAAAAGATCATTCTCTTTTTTGTTAATTTCGTGGCCGAATAGAATATATGTAGTAAAGTATTAAATAAATCCTTTGATTTTTGTAATTTCATCCTTTTAGGATCATTTTAGTTACTTTTCAGTTGGCAGTGTAGTGCAAATAATGCATAACGCTGCCAGCTACCAATTGTCGAATATAAATAGCGGTAGGGCTGGGCGATATGGAAAAAATCATATATCACGATATGGACTTTTTTATATCACGATAACGATATATATCACGATATATACAACACGATGTGTGTGTGTGTGTACAGGAAAAATTTGGACCAAAGTTTTTTTATTTTATTATTTTACTACAGATAGTTACAATTATAAGAATGTGAACAAAAAGAACAAGGAAATTTGGACCAAAGTAGAAACTAGATCTACCTAAGATCTACCTTAATTCAAGGAGTACGATTATGGAATGACTTAATGACAAATGTTAAGGAAGCCAAATCATTCCTTGTATTTAAGAAACTGGTAAAAAATGAATTGCTAAAAAAATATAAATGAATCTAATTTAATGTGTGATATATGTGAATTGAAAATTGACTGAGTTATTTACTTATTTTGTTATTATAGAAAATATTGTTTGAACTGTTATTAGATGAATAAGGAGCAGATTTAATAAGATTTATTCTTCATCTGCTACCTTTCATTTCATTTTTTATTTTTTTTCCATTATGAATACGTTAATTGTTGTATTTCATATTATAAAATGAATAAACTAACAAACAAACAAACAAACAACTCCTTTTCTACTTTGGTCCAAATTTTTCCTGCAGGTGGCGGTAAAACAACAGCTGCTAATGAAACTCACGAAGAAGAAATCCGCTCTGAAGTTTGAGTAAACAAAGCAAGAAACAGAAAAGAGAAAACGTTGCGTTTGATTGCGGTTCTGTTGTGTCTCTGGTCTGTTTTGTATTGGTTAACTGGACCCGAGTTCGGACTCGGTTGGACTCTGGGTTCGTGTCCTCTGGACCCATTTTGTCTCAGAGTTTCAGCGGAGCGAAATAATGGAAGCTAACAAGGTGAGCTTCCCCCTCTTTTTGGTAAAAGTTATTCTTCTTGGGCTGCCTGTGCAGCTGTTTTCTCCTTGTTGAGACACCGGCTTCATGCGCCTGCGGCTCTGTTGCTCTCGAGTTTAACAACGTAAAGCATGTGTCGCAAACCCGCGCGTGCGTCAAACATAAAGCAGCGCCGTCATCTCGCAAAACCACATATGAAGCTTCTTTGCGACAGTTATTTTTTTATTCTTATTTATCACGATAGAGACGATAGAAGGAAAGTAGCACGATAGACACGTTTCTATCGTCCCCACGATATATATCGTCATATCGCACAGCCCTAAATAGCGGATTAGATTAGCTTCCCCTAATTTTCATTAGACATTTGTGCTTTTGAAATTGTGGACCTAAAAAAATTAATAAGCGTTTTAGAAATTGTGGAACTAATTTTTTGATTAGCGTTGCCCACCACTGCCTAAAGCAACAGGCCTAAGAAGAGGGGTCGCTGCTGTTTTTCAGTCAGTATTATTGATTAATGCTAAACCAATCAGTTAAAACTCTTCAGTCCTTGACTCTCAATCTTTCTCATCCAAAATGAAATAAATAAATAAAAAACTATATTTGTTACTGTTCACCAGGTCCTTATTCTCAATTTTTGCCTGAGTTTTCAAACTTTCTATCTGACCTACTATTGATGCTGATAAAGCCATTATAATGGGGGATTTCAATATTCATGCAGATGTTGAAAATGATAGCTTAAGCATAGCCTTTAATCATGAATTGGTTTTACCCAAAATATCCCCAAAGTTGCTCATTATCATCATCATACTCTTGACCTGGTTTTGACCTGAGACATTGAGAGTAAACACTTAATACTGTATATCTTTACAGTCCTGTTCTATCTGACCATTTTTAATAACCTTTAAGTTTACATTAACCGACTACACAACCACTAGCAGGTGTTGATCAGTAACCAAATTTAACCAAATTGTAACAATAACCAAACAGTAACCAAATTTAAAGAATCTCTTCCATTCTGGTTTTCTTCCATTTTGCTGATATGTTACAGAGAGCAGCAACTTAGACTATCTTGCTGAGAATATTACAGCTTCAATACAAACATAACTTGATAAAATAGTTCCTGCAAAAAAAAAAAGTGTCAGTCAAAGGAAGCTGGCTCCTTGATTTAATTTAGAGTTTTGTACTTTAAAAACAGGCATGAAGAAAGTTAAAGAAAACGATTCTCCACTAACATGGAATGATTTTAAATAGTCTGCTAACATAAAAGAAAGCCCTTTATAAAGCTAGAACTGTGCATTATTCCTCTTTAATAAAGAATAACAATACCAAGTTTCAGTTTAGTACTGTAGTGCCATGCATCCCTATGTGATGATGACTTCATGAAATCTTTAAACATTTAATTCAATTAGGGAAGAAATTCATTCCATCCTTCCTACTCCTGCCTCAGATTCTCTAACAAAGCAGCATCAGAAATGTCACTAGAACCTGATTTATGTTTGGACTGTTTTTATCCTGTTGAGCTTTGACTTGTCAAAAATAATGTCTTTATCCAAACCATCAACATGTCTGCTAGATCTCGCTCCATCCAGACTACTCAAAGAGGATTGCCTGTGATTAATATCTTCATTTTGGATCTGCTTAACCTGTCAATGAGTGGTTATGTACTTTAAGGCTTTAAGGTTGCTGTAATCATCAATGTTCTTGATTCAAGAGTTCTGGCCAATTATAGACCTATATCCAGTCTCCCATTAGTTTAACAGAAATTCTGAAAGAATTGCTGTCATTTAATTGTTTGAACATCTGAACAAAAATAATAAAACTTGGTTGACTCATCCTGCTTTTAAACTCAGACAAGACAGAGCTTATGGTTTTTTGAGCATCTTAACACACTTTGCAGCCTTTCACTTCTGGATCCATTTCCTTTGATCACCTGTCCTAATGTACAGAACCTTGGTGTTATTTTTGATCAAGATTTGTCACTTAACCCCTACATAAAAAAATGTTTTCAAGACTGTTTTGTTCCACATGCGTAATATCACTAAAATTAGAAAAACCTTGTCCAGAATTGATGCAGAATAAATGGTCAATGCATTTATCACGTCTAGGCTGGACTACAGCAATTCTTTATTAACTGGATGTCCAAAAACTCTTTAGTTTATTAAAAATGCTGCTGCTGGAGTTCTAATGCGAATTAGATCGTTTTCTCCGTTTTAGCTTCTCTCCACTGACTGACTCCCTGTTAAATTTTAAATTTAACTTAAAATAATTTTCTAACATGCATAACTCAACAACCAAGTTCAATCTTACATTAAGGGTTTTACTGTTCCATATTTTTTCTAAACAGAGCATTTCACTCCCAGACTGCAGGTTTAGCTGTTATTCCTAGAGTTTGTGAAAACAGAATGGCATTTTTGATTAATCTTACAGTTAGGGTTAGCTTGGGTTTCCTGAGCTATCCTTTAGTTATGCTGCTATAGACTTAGACTGCTGGAGGACAAACTGACCCCACTCTGCTGCCGTCTTTACTCGCTCTACTGTCCAAATTTTTCAATTATTTCTATCACTAACATGTTTTTCTTCACCTTTCTCCCTATAAACTACACATGGACCAGCCATTTCGTAATTATCTGTATTTCTTTCCTGTCCTCTCTTTGCCCAGCCTGTTGAGGCAGATGGCCGCTCATCCTGAACCTGGTTCTGCTGGAGGTCTCTTCCTGTTAAAAGATTTTTTCTTTCCACTGTTGCCTGTGTGCTGGCTTGGGATGGAAGTTTGCGATGATGTGGAGATTCCACACAATCTACTAGCTTCCTTAGATACATTTTACTAATTTGCTTTTATAATGTATGTGAATGTTTTTGTATAGTGCCCTGAAAAACATTAGTTGTGAATTTACGTGGTATAAATTAACAGGACTGCATTTTCATCAGTCAAAAAATATCAACGTTGAGAAGTGAGCACATGTGTACTTACGGTGAGGCTCAGCTGTTGCCATAGCTTTCCACTTTTGACTTTTTAAGAAATAAACTACAACGTTCTACATCCATTTATTCATTTATTTTGCAAGCAAAGGATATTTGTGTTCAAGAGCTGCTGTTGTGCCAGAAAATAAAACAACCTCGCTAAGAAAAGTACTACAGTTGGCAACCTGATATGTTACTGCTACCATTAGAGTTGTAGCAGCATGAAACCAGATGAGCATGAAAAAAAGTTGTTTATCAAGATGACAGTGCACTACAGGATTTTGTATACTTTAATGAAAGTCTTGCAAATAATTACCACCCTCCATTCAGTGCACCTCCAAACCATGATATATGTATGCAGTAGGGTTAACGTTTTTTGGGGGGGATTTTGTTATGTTCTGAGGTAAAAGCAGCTAACTTGGGTACAACAACACTTAAGGGCCAGGCAGAGCTCTGCGTTTGGCTGAGTGCCGCGGCACAAGCCTTTGAAAGCGGGCGTGAACGCGCCAAGCTCAAATTTTACGACCGCTTACGCGCGCGCGTTGTCTCACAATAAACTGCCCGGCGCCGGACTGTTTTGTATGAGACACAAATGTATTAAATTCCTCTTCTTCATCGCTGATCTGGACTTTTCTTTTGTTTTTTTGCCAAAAGTCAAGTGATCGCTTGAAGCGATCACCATTCGCTTCCTCCTCCGATGAGGAGGAATGAATGAATTTGTCACGAGCGAACTGACTCATGTTCAACGTGGCTGCGCCAGGTTCTAAATATTTCCTGGTGTGCTGGTCTGCTGTGTGGGCTGAAGGACCAGCGCTCCCTGTTTTTATTTTATTTTTTAGAACTTTTTATTAACATATAAACACAGAACAAAGCTGCGCAGCTCGTGCCTTTTTGTCTCCCACCCGACCTGTCAATCAACTCAGTAGGCGTGTCAACAAATGACCAATCAGCGACCTCAATTTGTCCCGTAGGTAAACACTCCGCCCTGCTTCTGCTCAAATGACATCAAGTATTTGGAGCAAAAACGTTGGAGCTTCACGCTGAGCTATGCTGTGAACTGCCTACGCACGCGTCGAGCTGCCCAACGCACAGCTCTGCCGGAGCCTTTACTCATAGTTCCCATGTGCTCACTATGGAGGAATATGAAGTGAGATGTTCACTTAGATATGTGAATCAGGGAAAGCTGCTGGCCCTGATAGAATACCAGAGAAAGTACTAAAACCTGTGCTGACCAGCTCACTGCTGCCTTTACTGCCATCTTCAACCACTCCCTGGCATAAACCATTGTTCCACTCTACTGAAAATCAACCATCATTTCATTCATTCATTCATTCAACCTTTATTTTATCATCATCCCTGTTCCTAAGAAATCAACCATCATCATCCCTGTTCCTAAGAAATCAACCAGCAACAGTCTAAATGATTACAGGTCTGTTGCACTTACACCTGTAATCATGAAGTACTTTGAGAAACTGGTACTTAAAAAAAAAAAAAAAAAAAAATACTACAAAGCAGCCTCCTCACAGTCTTTGACCAGCACCAGTTTGCCCATCGGCAGGGCAGATTTACAGAAAAATGTCTTTGCTGTTGCTCTTCCCTCAGCCATCTGGAGCACAGTGGGGGTCATGAGAGGATGCTTTTCATTAGGCGTGTTTCCATCAAGGTTTCTAGGTGCGCATTATGAAGCATCGCATCAGAAAAGCTAAATGGAAACGGCATAATTCGAGTTAACTTCCTCTAAGTCGCTCTAAAGTTTATACGCTCGCTTGAGGTAGTTTTTGGGGAGTCGATTCAGAGCTGAGTCGGCTAAACGACAGATGGAAACAGATTAGCCGACTCAGTTCTGCCGCAGCGAACATTCACGTCACGTGACTGATCAGCTGTTTCCGCTCCGGACAACATGTAACATCGCTAAAACTAGTTGGCATGACAGAATAAATACAACTTGCCCGATAGCAACACATACCTGAAATATTCTCTCCATTTTGCCGAGATGTCTGTTTTCAAACGCTACTTCCTGTTTACTGTGGAAGTGCGTAACGCTGACGTCTGACGTATGGCGCTGACGTGTGACGTAATGACGCTGACGTCTGACGTAGAGACGCTTTGCGTGGCATTGCAGATGCGCTTCAAGCCAGTTTAATGGAAACACTTCTGATCCTCATAATTTTAATTTACATTTTAGCGAAATTTTCTAAAATTCGCTCAAAAATCGAATTTAAATTGGATGGAAACATAGCTATTGTCTACAGCTCTCTGCATTTGATACTATCACTCCCAGTATCCTGCTCAACAAGCTGTCTGGCCTGGGGTTCCTCTACACACAACTACACCTGGATCAGGGGTCGGGAACCTATGGCTCGCGAGCCATATATGGCTCTTTTGATGGCTGCATATGGCTTGCAGACAAATCTTTAATAAAAAAAAAAAAGTAAAAAAAAAAAGACGTTAAAATATAAAACATGGCCGCGAGTGGCTGGAGCCAATCACAGCTCTCCGCGGGTGACTGGAGCCAATTGGATAATGCGTCACGGACACGGGAGGAGACGTGATCAGGAAGTAAACATCCCTCCCCTAGCAGCTAGCTTAGCTAGTTGTGGAAACCCGTGTGACGAAGATGGCGGCTAAACGAAAACGAGACAAGGATTATCGTACTTTTCAGCCGGAATGGACAGAGCAATTTGCTTTTGTGGAGAGAGCAGGTTCTGCAGTGTGTCTGATATGCAATGATAAAATTGCATCGATGAAACGCTCAAATATAAAGCGGCACTTCGACACACGCCATGCTGCCTTTGCATCAAAATATCCTGTGGGGGACAGCAGGAAAAAAGCATGTGAAGAGCTGCTGGGCAGAGTGCAAGCAGGTCAGCAGCACCTCCGTGTTTGGACTCAACAAGGTGACTGGAATTCAGCTAGTTTTGCTGGTGCTTTAGCCATTGTGAGAAACGGGAAGCCATTCACAGATGGTGAGTACGCCAAAACATTTATGCTTGATGTTGCCAATGAACTTTTTGATGACTTTTCGGATAAAGACAAGATAATTAAACGAATAAAAGACATGCCTCTCTCGGCAAGAACTGTTCACGATCGTACAGTCATGATGGCAAATCAACCAGACTACAAGGCCATCAGCAAAACCATGCAGCACCAGAAGTCACATTAATGGTAACAAATACTTTATTTATCACTGTTAACAACAGCATAACAATGTTATTAAAAAACATTCAGAGACTTAAAGTACTTTAAAAGTGTTGGGCTTCATAAAATGTACACATTTACTTGTTTTTAGTTTTAAAAATATTGTACGGCTCTCACGGAATTACATTTTAAAATGTGCGGCGTTTATGGCTCTCTCCGCCAAAAAGGTTCCCTACCCCTGAGATAAAGGACTTTCTGAGGGACTGTCCACTGACTGTGAAACTTGGACCTCATCTCTCCTCCACCAATGTGCTCATCACAAGGATGTGTGCTAAGCCCCACACTGTGTTGACTGTACACCTGCTCATCTGTGGAACACCAACATGAAATTTGACAATGACACAACAATGGTGGGGCTAATTGGATGGTGATGAGTCAGCCTTTAGGGACAAGGTCCAGAAGCTGGTGTACTAGCGATCAGGAAACAAATCTGTCACTAAACACACACACACACACACAAACAAACAACTACAGTAATCATCAACTTTAGGAAGCATAGCACAAATCTTCTTACTTTTTTTTAATATATAATAAATCATGATGGTTTGGACTAGGGCAAAATTTAAAAATTTGTGGATAACTACATCACATCTAACATATTGGCCTCTGTCAGAAAAGCTCAGCAACTTTCACATTTTCTGAGGCTACTGAAAAGAAATGGTTTAAGAGTGCAGTTGTTGATAGGGAAGGGGATATGGCTTGATCAGGATTCACACTAACCAAATGAAAAACAGCCTCTCCCCAACGGCAATAAGGTCTCTGGCAGGACATGTGCCATATTTCTATGTTAACGTGTTTTAATTTTGTACGAGTACTTGTCCTGCATTCATGTCTGGATGTGGCTTTATTGTGAAAGAGTAGTGGGTATTACCTGCTGGATAGGGGGTGTGGCCTGAGGGGTCTGTCCAGGTGGGGGGGCATGTCCTCTGCTGCTCAGCACCACAGGCATGTTGGGAGATGTACTTCTATGGTGGGGGCTGAATGAATCCTGCCAGAGCACTGCTTTCCTCTTCAACACACACACGCTGCTCATTCCACCACAGCCTGCCAGGAATAAAACACATGTCTTATGTAGATGACAGCAAACATGTTCAACACAGAACAACAAATGTCTGACAAGATCTAACAAGTTCAGAACAGAATTTGGTCAATAAAATGTTCTGTTGGTGGCGTTCAGGCTGAACGAATACTGCTGAACAGCACAAGTGTTGAGTTCTTCAGATGCTTGCAAAGCTTTTCTTTATGTACTGTACTGGTACATCTAGCCAAGATTCATTCAACCTTTATTTATACAGGCTAGCCTCGTTGAGTCACGGGGACTCATTTACAAGAGGGACCTGTCTCACTCACACCAAACAACCATCCACTCTCACACTCACACCTAGGGTCAATTTAGAGTCACCAATCAGCCTAACAAGCATGTTTTTTGGTCTGTGGGAGGAAACCGGAGTACCCGGAGGAAACCCACGCATGCACGGGGAGAACATGCAAACTCCACCCAGAAAGGCCCCGGACCGGGATTTGAACCGGCAACCTTCTCGCTGAGAGGCAGCAGCTCTACCAGTTGTGCCACCGTGCTGCCCAAGATTTTTTTAAGATCTGACAGTGACCTTATCAGTCTTTCATGGGTGATCATTTTCACCAAAGAATCAAGTTTAGGGCAGTGCAACATACTACAGCTGTTTTACTAAAACAATATCAATACCTCAAAGGACTGCTGGAACAGCCAATAACAGTAGGCAATAATATTTTGAGGTAAAATGCATTCATGGACATATCTGGCTTACTTGATGGACCCTCACTGACCACCTCCACTTTGGATGATAGGGTCTGAGATGCTAAAACTAACATGGTTTTATGAGCATTGTGACAAAAAAGAAGAGAAGTTGAATTTTTCATTTCAAGGTGTAATATTAAATATTGTTTGTTTTCTTAAATCCCTGCGGCCCTAATAGAACTACCTCAGCAGATGGTTGTGAGAGTATTTCAAAGACAAAGATTTGACTTGATGGTACAAGTATAAGTCCCCCACACCAACCAACTACTGTATCTTGGACTATATACAACAACAGAAATTATTGTTGTATTCATCAAGAGAGCCCCTAGGAGACAGAACCAGCAGCGGGTAAAGAAGAGGTTAATGTAACAAGTAGGGGTGTAACGATACATAAAACTCACGAGACGAGACAAATTACAGAGTTTGCGAGAACGAGACAAGATTTTAATATTAGTTCAAGAAAACTTCAAAGATCGGTTTTATACCATACCATACCATACCATTTTATTTATAAAGCACTTTAAACAGGAACAAGTCCACACCAAAGTGCTGGACAAACAAACACGCAACAGGCAACACAGACAATGAAGTACAACACGAAAAACATAAAAACATTGCAGATCATAAATCAAACGATCCAATACAAATCAGCTGGCATTGAAAGCGATGGAGTAGTAGTGAGTTTTTAACCGGGATTTGAAAACCGAGAGGGTGGGGGCCTGTTTGATGAGCAGCGGTAACTCGGTTTTATGCCGCAAAAAGGCTTTTATTCTGTTTTAACATACAAACTCAACTGATGTCTTCATTTAACTGATTGAATCTCCTTAGAACGTTCAACTTTGTTTAAAATAAAAAAGATATTCACGCAGGACTTTCCAAAAATTGAACATAAATTTAAAACAAAATAAACATTCCTTTTCTTTATGATCTTTTCATTTCTTTACTTATTCTGACATTCAAACTATAACTTACCAAAAATTCAACATAAATAAAAAACAAACTTTTTTTTTCTTAATATTTGCATTCTTTACTTATTCTATGCATAACCTTCAAAAGAACAAATGTAAACAAACAAGTTTACATTTTAAATGCTAAAGTGCCAACATATTTCCTCAATGTCAAAAGTGACAGGTAACAACTACTCTCCCCAGCTTATTTAATGTCCATGTTTTTTTTCAAGAAAATAAGCATGTCTACATTTTCTGGCAACAACTGAGACCTTTGGGCACTAACTATGTCCCCTGCAGTTGAAAAGACACGCTCACTTGGGACAGAGGTAGCAGGTAGGGATGTGCCGATCAGGTTTTTAAAAACCGATACCGATCACCTATGTGTGACGATCACCGATACCGATCACAATTACCGATTGCCTATATGTGAGCCGATCACATAAACCGATCACCGATCAAATGGCTTACCTGTAATTTATGAGTGCTGCTTCTGGCTACAAGATCTTGTAGCCAGAAGCAGCACTCATGTTATTTTCAGAACCATAAAATCACCATAATTCAGACAAAAACATATTTTTACTAATTTATTTCAGAGAACAAAGTAAATAAAAGTAATTATCAACTGCATTATCAAAGAAAAATGTTTACCTTACTAACTTTCAATAAAAAAAAAAGGTTTTTTATTGTTTTTTAAAAAAAACACATCTATTACTTCATATAAAAAACTAAAATACCCCATTTGCTACTTAAAGCTGCACTGTTGGCTGTTTTTACAAATGGCTTTATAAATACGTAAAGTATCATTATTATTATTTTTAAATAATTTCGTGCTTTTTTGAACAACTTCCTGCGGGAACCAGGTGGCGGTAATGCGCTTAATATGAGTTCGCCAACCGCCATTCAACTCTATAGAAGAAGAAGAAGAAGAACCAGGAAATACCGCCTCCGCCATTTTACATTCATTAGTTCCACACTCGGCACTCGGCTTTTGGAGGACTGTTTCTCCCATAAGAGGATGCCTCATACGGATAAATTAACTGGAAACACTCCCTGAACTCTGTGAATGTCTCAGGACTGGAGCAGCAGCCGCGATCGCTCCGCCGAGCGCTCCTACAGCGCCGCGCGAGACCAGCAGCTCATGGTATGAGCTAAGGCTAACATGCTAAACCAGAGCTGCAGCAGACAGCCGGCTTTGTGCGATCAGAGGTTCCTGGAGCTCGCCTCGATGTCGGACTGGAAGCAGAAGATATCGGGGGACACCCAGCTAACTTGGAATAACAAAGCCGACAGCCTTTTTGAAGCCGCAGCTAAACTGGACTGCCCGTAACTGCGCAGCGGAGCGGACTCGGTGGGGCTACTCGGTGGGGCTACATGCTAACAGGTGTTGCTTATGCTGGACGATAATTCAATAACGATAAATATCGCGATATACTTTTATTCAATAACGATGATATGAAGTTTAAGCATATTTTCGATATTTCGATAGGATTTTACAACTTTTCACTGACGTTTTTCTCTTTCTGTTCGGGTTGAAGCGGCTGCTTCAACAACGCGCCCGGACAGAAAAGGCTGTGACACAAAACGTGCGTGGTGACGTCGTTGTTACGCAGCGCTCACTCCAGCAGCAGACGTTAGCGGTAGCAGGCTAAAAGCTAAGCTAGTCTCCAAAGCGTGTTGTTTTCGCTTCAAAACGAGTGCTCATGACCGTCAGAATGTGACTGAACAAAGTTTCACAAGCGAAGAGAAAGCAGACGACATCACTGATGAGAGGAAAGACTAATTCGTCGGTGTGGACGTAGTTCGGTTTTGTTAAACTGCAGGCTTCTTCTGCAGCGAGTCCTACTCGGTTTCTTTATTTTTCAAAACGTGACGGAGAGTCGTTCTAACTAGCTGTGGAAACATCTACTTGTTTAATCTGAAGAGTTTCCACTCGATAGAATATGATGAGAGTCAGAAGATGAAGAATAAAGTTTGAGCCAACGTTTCCCTGAAACTACGACGTAAACAAACAGCCCCAGCGCGACATGTTTTTTTTTATTGAAAATAAAACAGATTCATCAGAATAAAAAGAAAGAAAAACACTGAATGAAAAGGTGCAGAAAGACGAAAATAGTGTTATAATATCTGCCCCTTGTTTAAAAAATACAAAATAACTACAAACAACAACCTTCACTTCACCTGCACCACACCTTCCCAACAACTTTGATTTAATCATCTTTTAAAACATATAAATAGTTTTATAAATGTTTATGATGATATCAAGTCAACACAATCCTGTTTCCTGATTTACAACTCAGCTCCTTCACACTAGTTCTAAATGAAGATTTTACAAACATTTACATTCCCTTCAGGGTTTAATAACTTTTTAAACAAAATGTAATTGAATATTTGGGGGTAATATTTTTTTTAGTTTTATACATGACTTGTAAAATACTATGTTCAACCAAATCATAACATTTTAATAATTTCAATTGATGAAATAATATATTTGTTGGGTGACCATAGCACTTCCTAATAATAATTCTTACAGCTCTTTTTAGTAAAATAAAAATAGGATTTGTAAAAGTTTTGCATGCTTTTCCCCAAACTTCAATACAACAGATTAAATATGGAACAATCATTACATTATACAATATATTCAAAACTTTGTCATTCAAAAACTATTTTACTTTATACAATAATGTAATTGATTTTGTTATTTTTATTCTTAAGAGTCAGAGTCAGAGTCAGAGAGAATTTATTGTCATTTGCACCACATGTAGTACATGTGTTGAAAACGAGATTATGTACACAGGGTCCCAGTTACATCCAACAACAAATGCAAGAGAAAAACAATAATAACATCTAGGATTAACTAAGAGAGACATCAGCTAGTAATACACTAAGCCCTAATGTAGTAGAAAAACATCATTATAAACAGCAGCACGAACATGAGCAGATGGTCACAGATGAACGCAGATAGTCACAGATGAACGCAGCAACAAGAAACAGATCAGTATCAGCATGATGTGACATTTTGCAGTGTTTATTCTTATTATTTATTTATTCATGAGTCTGACAGCCTCAGGGTAGAAGCTGTTCCTCAGTCTAGTGGTTCTACATTTGATGCTCCTCAACCTCCGTCCCGAGGGGAGTGGTGCAAAGAGTGAGTGTGCTGGGTGAGTGAGGTCTTTCATGATGCAGGTGGCTCTTTTTCTGCATCTGGAGGTGTAGATGTCTGTGATGGTGGGGAGACTGACTCCCACAGACTTCTGTGCAGCCTTCACCACTCTTTGTAGAGCTTTCCTCTCTGCAACTGTGCAGCCTCCATGCCACACGTTGATGCTGGAGCACAGGACGCTCTCCACTGCACACCTGTAGAACGAGGTGAGGACTGAGCTTCTCAGACCAGCTCGTCTCAGCCGTCTGAGGAAGTAGAGTCTCTGATGACCTTTCTTGATCAGGCTGGTGGTGTTATTGCTCCAGCTGAGGTTATCATTCAAGTGTACACCCAGGTACTTGTAGCTGGAGACCACCTCCACCGCAGATCCACCTATATACAGTGGGGTGTGGGTGTGTTTGTTCCTTCTGAAGTCCACAATCATCTCCTTCGTCTTCTTCACATTCATGTGAAGGTTGTTCTCTTTGCACCAGCTCTCCAGATGTTCCACCTCCTGTCTGTAGCTGGATTCATCATTATCTGTGATGCATCCCACCACAGCTGTATCATCTGCAAACTTAACAATATGACAGCCTGGATGTGTGGCTGTACAATCATATGTGAGCAGAGTGAACAGAAGAGGGCTCAGCACACATCCTTGAGGAGAGCCAGTGCTGAGGGTGATGGTGGAGGAGGAGAAGTTGTGGATCTTCACGGACTGTGGTCTGTTTGTTAAGAAGTCTAGTACCCAGTTACAGATGGAGGGGCTTAGTCCAAGTGTGGATAGTTTGTCTATCAGAGTTTGGGGGATCATGGTGTTGAAGGCAGATGTGAAGTCCACAAAGAGCAGACGCACGTATGAGTAATTTCCATGAGATTTCCATGTCAGCTTCTCATCAATAACGACACCCAAAAGTTTTATTTAATTAACTATGAATTTCAATGCTGTAAATTTTAAAGTTCTTGTTTAAAGTTAAAACTATTAATATTGACACAGTTGAGAATTTTATGGCAAGAAAGTTCATGCTCAATAATCCAGGTACCAAATCCAATAATTCTCAGTTGGGTCATCTGGGAACTGGATGGAGGGTGAAACGTTTCTATAAAAAAACTGTCCATGACCCGACAGAATTATTGGGTTGAGAATTTTATGTTTATTTGATGGTGATTTCCATCTTTTTGGAGGCTAAATACAAATACAAGGTGAACATCAATTTATTTGTATAGTTTATAGTTTTTTTTAGGCTTTTATATTTATATCGATATCGAATTATATCGATATCGACCGAAATTAAGAAATATATCGTGATAAAAATTTTGGCCATATCGTCCAGCCCTAGCGCTGGCAGACGGCTTTTGGTAAGTTATTAAAACTATTAAAACATTTTAATGACGAATTAGGTTTTTGTTGTGTTGAAGGACTTCGTTGAAATTCCTCCACGAGGTACTTTTTCGTCGCACGTTTTGCAGTTAGCAAACTTCGCATCACAGGCTCTGTGATCGGTAATTGAAGGCAAAAGCCGATCACATCCGCTTTAATGATTATCGGTGCCGATTGATCGGTTACCGATCGATCGGCACATCCCTAGTAGCAGGGATGGAAAGGTATGCTTTAGCAAGTGAAGACAGTAAAGGATATTGTGTGCAGTTTTCTTTCCACCACTTCAAAGGGCAGCTACTCAGTGGAATAGATGCCTCCCCTCTGTAGTGTTCAAGTTCCTTCTTTATCTGATCTGCTGCATCGTTTTGGTCTGGTGTGGTACAGAAAGACTCTCCCAGCAGATCTTCAAGTGCCGTCTTCTTCAATGCTGGTTCTGTCACTGCCAGCCCAAGTTCAAGAGCCCGTTTTTCTCCAGTAGGGCACCGAGCTCCACCAACTGCCTCTCCTTCCCCTCTCCTCAGCATCTGTGGTCTTTAAACAGCAGGAAAATTGACACACACACACACACGTTATTATTAGTATTTTGTCTGTGGGATAATAAAGTGGTTAAGTAGAAAACGTTGTTATAATGTATACGCACAAATTGGAAAAGTAATTTAGTTGGATTTATACCTGATTTTGCAGCAGCTGTTTCACCTTCTCGTGTATCCTCAGGAAGATGTCATCACGCTGGCTATGTGATCAGGCAGCGGCAGAGTCCGAAACCTTGGGTCCAGCACTGTGCATTGCATTAAAATGTCATATGCATCCCCACTGTATCTGCCTGAAATATTACTGAGGATTGCTTTTTTTGTGTCGACCACGGTGGTGGAATCCTAATTTAATTTAATTTAATTAATTCAATTTATAACGCACTTTTCATTACTGAAAATCTCAAAGTGCTACACATATATTGAATGCTACACACATTCATAAACCGGTGGTGGCAGACTACCATGCAAGGTGCTTTCCAGTCCTACCGAATCCTCCTCCTTTGGTGTCATGCTCTGTATTATCATGTTCTTGAGAGGCACATTGAGAGATACAGTTGGGCTCTTCTCCTGACTTAAGACTGCAGTGGCTGTCTTCAATGGATTCAGCTGTTTTACAAGGTCTTCAGCATCTCTGATATCACAGCTGTCCAGTGTATCAATATTCCTGGCATTTTGCTTAATCTCAGGGCTGCTGAGAGCTGCTGCTATTGCTGCTTGCTGCTCCAGGTAACGATTCAGCATGTCTAATGTGCTGTTCCATCTTGTGGTAACATCCATGACCAACATGTGCAGTGGAAGTTGTAGAAGTTTCTGCTTGGACTTCAACACTGCAGTAGCTGTTGAACTCCGATGAAAAAAAGCTGTCACACGTCTCACCCGCCCAAGTAAACGTGAGTCCCGTGTTACACAGAGGCCAGCTTGAGTAGCTAAATTTATAGTGTGAGCGAAAAACTTGATATGTGGCACCAACCCTGCTTCACGTACAGCTACGTCCATGTTACGTGCATAATCAGTCACAACAGCAACTCCATAGTTTGGTCTTTTAAGTTTCCAGTCAATGACAGCTTCTTGTAAAACTTCAGCGATGTTTGCCCCCTGTGTGGGACTCAAAAATGGGCCGAGTCTGCAGGACAACATTTATCATTTCCCAGTTGCTGTTGATGGTGTGCGCAGTGATGGTGATGTAGCTTAACGTACCCCTGGATGTCCAGCCATCCATCATTATAGCAAAGCTCTCTGCCTCCTTCAAGGTTTGAACAACTCTAGCTTTACACTCCTCGTAGAGAGTAGGGATCACTTTGTTAGAGAAATGCACACGCGATGGAATGCTGTACTTTGGTTCTAATGTGTGAAGAAGTCTCCTAAACCCCTGATTTTCCACAACAGAAAATGGCCTCATATCAGCTGCAATAAAAATGCTGATGTCTCTAGTTATTGCTGCAGCTCTAGCACTTGAGTGTGGGAGCTGAGGTGCAAAGACATTTTTCAGCGTTGTCTGTCCTTTCGGCATTGTCTTCACGGGAGTTGCTGATTTAAGCACAGTGCTGTGATGGTTCTGAAGGTGGCGTTGCATTGTGCTAGTGTTAGCAGCGGTGTACGGTAAACATTTCTTGCAGTACTTGCATATTGTCCGTGTCTTGTTTGTTGCTCTTTCGCCATTTATCGTTTCTATTGGAAATCCAAAATGCTGCCAAACAAATGATTTAAAACTAGTTGGGGCGTCTTCTATAACAACTTCCTCCGGCGAAGCCATGCTGTCCGTGACGCTGTCGCTGACTTGCTGACTTGCTAGGGGCTCTGCTAGCATTAGGGTCTCGCGAGACAACGTTACCTCTCAACGAGAGATATCGCGGGAGTTTAATATCACGAGATCTCGTACAACGAGATCTCGTTACATGCCTAGTAACAAGCTTACCTAGCTACTAACAGAATTAGCAGAAGAAAACAAAAATTAGACACTGCCAACTGTAGTACAGTGAAACTAAGAGTTCAGGCCCTAAACACAGTACCGGTACCTGTATCTCACTGGGCTTCAAACTGTTGGCGACTTAAGTGTTTCCCTTACATTACTTGCCTTAAAAGAATCTCAAAACATTCAGGGGGTTCTCAATTTCCTCATGTAGGCCCCTGAGACTCGGTGAGGTCACTTGAACTATGAACTTTCATCCATCAATCATCTTTACCTGGTTCTTCCATTCTGGGTTGCAATGACTGCTGGACAGATTGCAAGTCCATTACAGAGCGACATAGAAACTATTTGCACACTAACAAAATGTGCAACAATTCCTTGTTGCAGGCATCTCAAACTCATCTTTATTAAGTATGCATACATTTTAAAGTGTATGTTGCAGGATTGTCTCCTCACCCTTTCTGGGTGGAGTTTGAATGTTCTCCCTGACCCCCCCCCACTCCGGTTTCCTCCCCCAGACCAAAAACATGCATGTTAGTTTAATTGGTAACTAAATTGTTCCTGGGTGTGAGTGAGAGTTTTAATGGTTGTTTGTCTCTTTAAGTGTCCCTGCGATGGACTTGTAACCTGTCCAGGGTGTCCCCTGCCTCTCGCACAGTGACTGCTGGAGATTTGAGCCAGCTCCCCTGTGACCCAGAAAAGAAAAGTGGGTAAACAAGTTGGATGGACATAGTTGTATTTTGACACTTGCAAGGGAACTCTCCTATCAAAGAATACACAGAGACTACAGTCCTGAATGTCCAGGTCTAAAAAACACGCTGATAATAAGCAATCACTAAAAAAACTGGATAAAATATTTCTTTTTTAATGTACAGTATACTCTTGTAAATTAAATAATTAATGTGGGCGCAAAGCTTGCTGAGAGTACATTGTGAGAGGAAATGGACACTAACATGAACGACCTAGAAAACAGTTTTGCAATATCAGGTCAGAAGTTTTGACCCAAGGAGAGCAGTAGGGTTTAATAAAAGACTTTATGGGGAGGCAGCTGAATTACATGATCATTAATTAATTAATTACAAATGTCTTGGCTATTAAAATATTTTAAACTGAGCGGCATTTAAAGGGGACCACAGATGCAAAATTCACTTTTTAATGTTTTTTTTACTCAACTTTGGGTATTTACTTCATAAAAAAACAGTCCTTGTGCCAAAAAAATGCACCCAGTGGTTTATTTACTCTAAGTAGATTTATTTATTTTTGATAAATACACCTGGATTCACACTTCCTGCAGTTATTGACGTCACAAGCCGTAGCCAATCACCTCAAACCTGAGTCCAGCCCCTCACCTAGCAACCCCTGGTTAGGCTCAACCCACTTCTGTATTAAACACATGACTGTTGTTTTTCATGATTTCATCTCATCTTTTGTTTATATGTTCTTAATTTCATGTGTACAGCACTTTGTTGCAGCTGTGGTTTTTTTAAATGGCTTTATAAATAAAGTATAATTGTTATTTTTATGTTTTAGTTCAATTTTTAGTGTATTTGCGATCGCTCCCAACGCGCAGCCGGCAAAAATTAAACGAGCGGACCCCCGGCGTAGGGACCGGTTGCGACGGGACCCTCTTCTGGCGCGATGGAGCGGAGCTTCAACTGTACAGCCTCATTTCAGCCTCGCAGCAGGCTCGCAGCAGTGAGGACCTTCTCCTTACGGATTAATTTACGGGAGACACTTGGTGAACTTTGTGTTGTCTTGACTGGAACAGCGATAACTCCCAAAATCTCCGCGTGCAACGAGCGGAGCTGGCGAAAACCGGAAGAGGAACAAGCTAACATTAGCTTCGGATTCGGGTGGTCTAATGCTAAAAGGAGCAGCAAACTGCGGCGCGCTCAGACGGGTTTCGGTAAGTTATCTTAAAGACCGTGTAAAGTGAATTTCAACATTTTCTTCAATAAACATTATAAATGTGATAATTGTAATCTTGTAAATGAGTAAAAAGTCTCAAAATTGTAGCTCAATTAATTTTGGAGTTATAGAGCAAACTGTGTATAAACATATTTCTGGTTCAGGATTTTTTAGGCGTGTTTTAAACGTGACCGCGTTTCGTCACGCGGTCCTCATTAGTAGAGCCCCCACCCCCTGCAGCTCCGGCCGTATAAATTCGCCTCGGTGGAGCCGTTCACTCGCGAATCGCAGACAGCATCAGATAGCAATAGCATAGATATTTTGTTCATTGTTAGCTAGCTAATCAATTATGCCTCGTTCGTGCATCTTCCCTGGATGTCGCAATGGTCAGGGCACCCGTACAAATCATAACATGTTTTTATACTGCGTCGTTTTATGCTGAGTATCTGTAATGCCTGGTTGGGACAATGGTTAGAGCGCTTGCCTTCCGTCCCAAAGCCCACGGGTTCAAATCCCGCATGGTGCAACTCTTTTTTTTTTTTTTTTTTTAATTCATTCCAGATTAAAAACACACAAGAAAACTATTTACAAAAACAGCGTAACTCTTGGAAAAAGTAGCTGCTGTTACAGACAGAACTCGGATAAAAACAGAGCAGGTTTACTGGCTCTGCTGTCTGCCTCAGTGCCTCTCCACTGTGGGACACGAGCAGGACCAGCGCAGCTGCCTGAAACCACGCCCACGCACTGACACGCCCCTAGCGTTCCAGACCAAGAGAAAATAAGGTTTTTTCATGATTTTTGAGACTTAATTTTATAAGGTAAACAATGTTTTTAATCAGTCAGATTTAAATGGGTGATTAATAACACATATTTATGCCATGTGACAAACTAAAAACACACATTTAATTTCACTTTACACGGTCTTTAAGCTAGCACTAACAGTAAGTCAAATGAGTAATAAAAAAAGAGCTAATTTTAAAACAACAACACATTACAGATACTGGCTGTTACAGAGGGCGTAAACAGATCGTTGAAGGGCGTGGACTTCAAGAAACCGGTCGTTCAAAACGAAAGTTAAAAATGGCAGAATTAAAAAGGGTATAATTAATTATCTAAGAATTATTTTGTGTATTAAAATGAATTAATATTGTCAAGATAGCACACAGACATAACATAAAAAATTTAAATACCTATATGTGGTCTCCTTTAATAAAATATTTAAGTAAACGTTGCACTCATGAACCAGCCCTCCATCCACCCACTCTTAATCTTCATCCCAAACAGTACATCCCACACACTGGAACTGTGACTACCTTCTTTACATGGAGATCATCTACGTTCACAGAATGACTTGCAGCTTAAAGACGCATCTGACAACTTGTGTGTTCAGTGCAGCCCGAGAAGATTACTCAGGTTGAACACTGATTTGCTGCTTGACTTGTTCGAGGTGAAACTCAAGTTATCCGGCACAGTTAAAACTACTGTATTAGCTTCAGCCAAAGTGACACAAACCAACTGTTGGGTCCATTTCAACGTGAGTGTGGCATGGTGTGCACGTTTAAATTTGTCGAACAAACCAACCACTATAACTACCGGTACCAACCAAAAGTGATGTTTATCTGACTGGTTACAGTACTTTGATCAAACGGTTACAGCTCTGCTTGACCATTCTTAAATAGTCAGAACCAGCTCAAACAGTCTCTTTTCAGCTGATTTAGCCTGATATAAAAGGCAGCACCTGACCAACCAGAAATTTTGAATAAGACAAGAAGTCAGCTGCAACGTCCCACAAAACAGTTAACACAAAAGCCGTTTACGCAAGGGTGAAGGTGTGCCGTACACACACATAACACAGAGCATTGCTGTTGCAGTTTATGAACAAAAGACAACAATCCCCTGTGATTATCACCAACAGTAAAAGATAATAGTTAACACACTTGCACAACAAATGAAGCAAAAACCGTGTCAACGCTAAAGATCTTTGTGCACAACTTCAGAGGACGTTAGCATTACCTCATACACGTGAGAATGACCAATACTGAAGAGCTTAACTGCGCTCAAAATGTGGGACTAAAACTATTTGAATGTTCTGGTGAAGATTCTCAGTCGTCCAGGACATGATGAAATCAAAAAAGGCGTTCAATACAGGATCAACTGGACTTTATTTGTTGCAGAAAACGTTTCGACTTCTGTCCAGAAGTCTTTTTCAATTCTGAATGGAAGCTGTGAGAACGAGAAGTTTTATACAGGCTTACAAGTCACGCACCAACATATGAAATTGGAAACTGAAATAACACCACAAATTAACTAACATGCCCATTCTATTTAAATTGACAAAACGACNTGCAAATTTGTAAGATTATGTCAGTGGACCTTTAAGTGAAACAAAACAGATAAATCAAACTTTATTCAACTCCTTCACAATAACCACATAAAATCAGTTTGAGGTCAGTAAACACAACCTGAATTAATACATAAGGCTCACTGTCAATTTTTGAGAAAATTAAAAAAGATTTTAAGTGCGCCTTATGCTTTGTAGTTTGAAAAATACGGTACCTTCCATCCGTCGCTCGTTGTGAGCAACAAAATTTGAAAAATAAATTAGATGCAGACTTCCATTTTGGTGTGTGGCTACAGCTAGGCGTAAGAAAGGTTGTCGTCAAAAATAGGATGGCCACGTCAAAATCTAAGATGGCCACCTCTGCATACTGTATATATACAGTATACATATAAACATGTGAAGCAACCACCTCTATGATTTGAGAAAACTATGCTTTCTAGTTTTTATACTGCTTAAATGTATAGTTTACTCAAATGAAGAAAATTAATCTATGGTGGGCAAGGCCACCATTGGCCACCCTCTGGCTCCATCACTGCACTGGTGGATAAAATTGCTCCCGCTTCTCGCCAGGACTCGTCACTCTGCACCGAACAAGAAAAAAGCTAATTTTCTTCTCCACAGTGTAACTTCTTTCCACTTGAACATCTTGCAACAAAAACATTTAGGTTTTCATTCCCTGTCCAGTTCCAGTCCAAAAACACTTCAGTGACCTCATGATCACACGATCTACACGTGGCTGGCAAAGCATTGCATGGTTGTGTTGCTCTATGGAACGAGGGCATTGAACTTGTTGAAATTTGAACTAAATGTAAGAAAATCCAGTTGTTCTGTATATAAGCAGAGGTGCCAAATGATGTGATAAAACTGGGAGATACAGTAAATTGAGAATATGAGGGCGAGGGCGACTGATGGTACCTTTCAAGACGTACGTTTATTTGATGTAAGGTTAACGTAATACACGTTCAAGCAGGGAACTGGGGTTCAAATCCTCTCAAGAATAGATATGTTCCTCTTTGACTTTTAAATAAACTGTAGAGGAATGATTTATTTAAATGTAGACATTCACTAAACTTTGACTTTTATGTCATATTACTGCAAAATAATCATGTACTATGAGCGCACTCTGGGTTGATGTCAATAAAACCAGCAAAAAGAGCTTTATATCACCACTTTCATAACCTTGTGAGCATCTTGATCTCCGTGGTCTCACTCTGTTCTCTCAGAGTAATGGGCAGAAAAAGGCTCAGCGAGGCCGACGGGTGACAGCTGTCTGCAGCTGTCTGCAGCTGCTTCCAGTGCGTTCGTCTTGTTTGGAACGAAAAAGTAAAGTCAGAATCACTAAAAATAACATGCTTCTGTCTTCTTGTTGGGAATAAAATGTTTTTAAGTCAAAAAGTATTCATTTGCAGTTACATTTAAAAAAATGGGGGAGCAACTGCTCCACTTGCTTCAGTGGTGCAGAAGAATATGGGTGTTTGTTAAAAACTCATCTTTATTGATTTCTTAGAGAAAAAGCACAAACTGAGCTGACAAACAGCTCTTCAAAACTTGAAGGACTCAGAGACTGACTGTGCAAACCAGGGGCGATTCCAGGATCTGACATTTAGGGGGGAACCAGCCCCCCAGTGCTAACAATGGCTTGAACAATGTGGTAGCCATTGGCATCAGAAGCATTTGTAATGTGGGTGGACACACTGGTGGGGTGGGGGTTCTGGGGGGTCCTCCCCCAGAAATTTTTTAAATGAAGTAGATGCCACTTCCTACATTCTGGTGTATTTTAATGGGTTGTTTAACATCTACGTTTACCTACAAGTAAACACTTGATTCAATAATTATTTTAGAGAGCACAGCACAAGAAGATGATAATGTTACTACTACCTGTGAAATACTTATTTATAATCAGTTATCCTACTTGCACAGCTATACAGTACTGTATACAGTATAAGATTTTACTGGGAATTTTTTCGCCTCCATTTCCTAATGTGTCCAGTTTCATTACTTTTTGTCTGTCTAAGCAAATCTCACTAGTAAATGAGTCTTCTAGGCTCAATGTGACTTATCTGTCTAAATAGAGGTTGAATGAATATTCTACCATGTTGTTGTTTATTATAGTCCTTTTGGACCTTGTAAATTTTATATTTCTATATATACTTCTATATTTTATAGAAGTAAATGAGTCTTCTAGGCTCAATGTGACTTATCTGTCTAAATAAAGGTTGAATGAATATTCTACCATGTTGTTGTTTATTATAGTCCTTTTGGACCTTGTAAATTTTATATTTCTATATATACTTCTATATTTTATATTTATATTTTATATTTCTAAATTTCTATATTTCTATATTTCTATCAATGTTTGGTATATTATTTTTAACTTTTCAAGGTTCAAGGATTATTTATTGTCATTTGCATCACATGTGGTACATGAGGTACCATACCATTTTATTTATAGAGCACTTAAAACAGCAACAAGGCCAACCAAAGTGCTGAGGTGGAACAAAATGGTATACTTGAGTTATACCCAAAAGTATATACATACCCAAATAATATATTTACACAAGAATATAAAAAATTACGATATAAAAAAAAAAAAAAAAAATAT